>JAXIVD010005765.1:0-27283 GCA_036785275.1 Cancer borealis
CTACCACACCAACTCAGCTGCTCCGTGGACTCTTGTGGGTGGGTAAAGTGTGGCAGGGACTTCTCTTTTGGGGTTCGTGCGTGAGATGGCCAGCATGCGAGAGCGCCGACAGACAATTTGTTCTTGACACGACTAGCGACTACAGAAAGGGCTTTGGTGCGGGGGCGGGAGGCATGGTGGTGGCAGATTAGGAAAAACAGCACTGATGTATTTCACAATTTACTCTGACATTCCTAATTACATTTCTGTTTCCTATTAAACAAAGTACAGAGACACCACAATCCCATGTCATCATCTGACAACAACGATGCCCACTCTGGCGAGGTGATGCTATAAGCCGCGTCCCCTCCCTATAAACCTGCTGAATATCCCCCCTTAAAACTGGCGCGCTCACTTCAAAATCAGGACACACAGACATACAGACATGTGTAATAATACCAATAACTTGGAAATAAAACATCCCAATCATACCAATTCGATTATTGTCTATGATAATTTTTTCCCTATTGTTGATAAGTTCCACATATATAGATAACATTTTGCGTCTCCAAATTTATAGCTACCTCTCCCTTTTTTCTTGCCTATTTTATCTTATATGAGATCTATTGTATTCGTTAATTTTGAGTTGCGTTACTAAGAGCTTATCTGCCAAGTCTAACTAGGTCTCTGTAATAGCAATTACATCAAACTTTTCTACACTTACGAACCACTCAATAAATCTATCTTGTTTCTAATACTATATGTATAGTATACTTTAAAATCATTAACCCTTACATCTACGCTGACTGGGTTTTCTGTCACCGTCTTGTTCCTAATCCAACTGTCTGTTTTTTTGTCCTGACCAGTAGTACTCCCTCCATTACTATCATTCTTGTTTCTTTACACCTTCACACCCTACTGGTCTCTAAGAAAATCCTAATCCTCAGCTCACTAGCAACTTTCTATATCAACACCACCAATCCCCAAGGAGAAATATAATTCGTCCTTGACATACATGTGGTCCTTATCACAGAATCAGGCCCAGTTATTTATAAACAACACTCAGCTCCTTTTGAAATGATCAACCAGTAAGCTGTTCATTGCAAGCGGGTCAAGTCACCATCTAGCTCTCGCAGACCTGGAGTCCAAGATACCACAGACAAGAGAAGTGCCATCAAGGTCCTTAACCCTGACCAAGACATCTCTAAACCTCCAAAGGAGCTTCTTTATCCTTACCCTGGCTGTCACACACCTTTAAAAAAGGGAAGATTCGTTTGTCTGTCCACCCTCGCAATCATTCTCCAGAGCTATAAAGCCGATCACCTGCTTCCTCTCTGCCTACTCCGAATCTCCTTCCAAGTGTCCTCTTTACGGGACAGTGAGTTTAGATTGTTGGGAAAAATGGCTTCACCACACACAGCATCGGGGTCTCCATCTGGGGAGAGGACCACAAATGTCCCCAGATCGGACTGCCCTTCTGCTGACGACCTCAGGTGTTTTGACACTTCCTCTAACACTTTTACTCTCGATTTCTGCAACATTCATGGCCTTAGATCTAATTTCCAATCTGTAAAACACCATCTCTCCTACATTAAACCTCATCTTATCTTCCTATCTAAAACATAGTTGTCTGTGACTACTGACAGCAGCCCCTTCTCTGTTCCCTCCTACTTTCTCTATACTCATTTTCAATCCAAAGCTGGCTGTTGCGCATATGTGTGTAACGACATTACTTGCTCTCGTGCCCACAATCTTGAATCTTCACAATTGTCTACCATCTAACTAAGACTTCAATGTCACTCTTTAACTAAATTCATATGTGCTGTATATCTCTCACCTAATTCCTCTGACTATGTAAAATTCTTTTAATATTTGACTTTCAAAGTGGAGTACATCCTATCTCACTTTCCTTATGCTGAGATCTCCATTTTAGGGGATTTCAATGTTCACCACCAGCTTTGGCTTTCGTCTTCTTTCACTGACCAACCTGGTGAACAAACCTTAAACTTTGCTATCCTCCATGACCTAGAACAGCTAGCGCAGTTCCCTACCCGTATCCCTGACCGCCTTGGAGACACGCCCAACATTCTTGATCTTTTCCTAACTTCCAACCCTTCAGCTTACTCTGTTAAACTTTCCTCTCCGTTGCTATCCCCATGATCATAATCTTATTTCTGTTACCTGTCCTATCACTCCAGTGCAGCTTCAGGACCCGCTTAAGCAGAGGTACTTCTGGCATTTCAACTCTGCTAAGTGGGAGGACCTGAGGCAGTACTATTCTGATTTTCCTTGGGATGATTATTGCTTCCATATCAGAGATCCTTCTCTTTGTGCCGAGCGCATAACAGAGGTGATTATCTCTGGCATGGAGCTATACATTTCTCATACTTTTTCTAATACTAAAGCTAAAAAATCCTGGTGTAACACTGCTTGTTCTCGTGCTGTTAGTAATAGAGAAGCGGCTCACAAACGATACCGTAGCCATCCATCTGCTGAAATTGATGCCCTATATATTTCTGCCTGTAAGTATGCCAAATCTATTCTCCAACTTATTAAAAACTATTTCATTAATAGAAAATGTCAAAGTCTTTCCAATTCTAACGCTTCTCGTGATTTCTGGCATCTAGCCAATAATATCTCTAATAATTTTACATTTTCATCTTTCCCTCCTTTACTTCAACTAGATGGCACCACAGCTGTCTCTTCTTTCTCTAAAGCTGAACTCTTCGTTTAAACCTTAACTATCAACTCTACTTTGCATGATACTTGGCATATTCTTCCTACTCCTCCACGCCTTAAATACTTAATCTCTAAAATTAAAATTCTTTATTATGACGTTTTCTAGGCCCTCTCTGGCCTTGATTCTCGGAAGGCTTACGGTCCGAATGGAGTTCCTCCTATTGTTCTCAAAAACTGTGCTTTCGAACTCGCTCACTGCCTGGTCAAACTCTTTCGTCTGTGTCTCTCTACTTCTACCTATCCTACTTGCTGGAAGTTTGCTCACATTCAACCTGTCTCCAAAAAATGTGACCGCTGCAATCCTTCTAACTACCGCCATATAGCTTTGATTTCCTGACTTTCTAAAGCCTTAGAGTCTGTCCTTAACAAGAAGATAGTGAGGCATCTATCAGCTCACAACCTTCTCTCTGATTGCCGATATGGTTTCCGTAAGAGCATGCTCTTTTAGGGACTTCGGTGAAACCCTTGCTGTCGGCCTTGACATATCGAAAGACCTCGATAGAGTCTGGCATAAATCCTTAATTTCTAAACTACCCTCCCACGGATTCTATCCTTCTCTTTGTACCTTCATCTCCAGTGTCCTTTCTGACCAGTCTATTGCTGCTGCAGTGGAGGGTCACTGTTCTTCTCCTAAAACTATCTACAGTGCTGTTCCTGAGGAGACTGTCCTATCACCCACTCTCTTTCTATTATTCATCAATGATCTCCTAAATCTGGCTTAATGCCCTATCCACTCTTATGCTGATGACAACGTAATAAGGATTAAATGACTCAAGGCAAGATGCTATAGGACGCTTAACTTCTGATCTTTCTAGTTTCTGATTGGGGCAGAGCAAACCTTGTTTTGTTCAATGCCTCAAAAACTCAATTTTTACAATTATTTACTCGACATAACCTTCCACATAACTATCCCCTCTTCTTTAATGACACTCAAATTCCCCTCTCCTCCAGAATAAACACACTCGGTCTATCCTTTACTAAAAATCTAAACTGGCAAATTCATATCTCTACTCTTGCTAAATCAGCTTCCAAGAAGTTAGGTGTCCGTGTCTGCGTCCATTTTTCTCTCCCTTTCAGCTGCTTGCTCTAAACAGGGGCCTTATCAGGCCATGTATGGAGTATGGTTCTCATGTCTGGGGAGGCTCAACTAAAACAGCTCTTTTAAACAGGGTGGAGTCTAATATAATTAGACTCCACCGCCAGTGGCGTAGCTAGTGTTTTAGCCGCCCTTCCTAGAAATAATACAATATTACAATGCACATATACCCTTAAAATTCATATATATATATATATATATATATATATATATATATATATATATATATATATATATATTTATGTCAATTATATAACGGACCAAATGTGCCGCACTCAATAAACTGACGCCTGGGGCGGACCGCCCCGTCTGCCCCCCCGTAGCTATGCCACTGAGTCTAAAGCTTTTCGCCTAATCAACTCCCCTCCTCTAACTAACTGTCTTGACTCTTTAAGTCACCGCCGCAATGTTGCATCTTTATCTATCTTCTACCGCAATGTTCACGCTTACTGCTCTTCTGAACTTGCTAACTGCATGTCTCCCCCCATCAAACTAATGCAAGGGTTAACCTGTATCTTCACTTTTTCATCCCTTACACTGGTAAACTCTGGAACTCTCTTCTTTTGTCTGTTTTTCCACCTGCTTATGGCTTAAACTCATTCAAAAGAGAAGTGTCAAGACACCTCTCATACTAAATTGGACTTCTCCCCTTACGTCTATATTTTCTCTACTGTCTTCTTTACAGGATCTGGCAAAAAGTGGTATTTTTTTTATATTTAATTTATTTTTCCCTTAGCCAGTACCCTTTTAAAGTAAAAAAATAAAAAATAAATAAATATATATATATATATATATATATATATATATATATATATATATATTTATTTATATATATATATATATATATATATATATATATATATATATATATATATATATATACATATATATATATATATATATATATATATATATATATATATATATATATATATATATATATATATATATATATATATATAGATAGATAGATAGATAGATAGATAGATAGATAGATAGATAGATAGATAAAAAATAATATATATATATATATATATATATATATATATATTTATCTATATATATATATATATATATATATATATATATATATATATATTTATCTATATATATATATATATATATATATATATATATATATTTATTTATATAAAAAAAAAAAAAAAAAAAAAAAAAAAATATATATATATATATATATATATATATATATATATATATATATATATATATATATATATATATATATATATATATACATACACACACATTTATATATATATATATATATATATATATATATATATATATATATATATATATATATATATATATACATATATATATATATATATATATATATATATATATATATATATATATATATATATATATATATACATACATATATATATATATATATATATATATATATATATATATATATATATATATATATATATATATGTATATCTTTCTCTCTCTCGCTCTCGCTCTCGTTCTCTCTCTCTCTCTCTCTCTCTCTCTCTCTCTCTCTCTCTCTCTCTCTCTCTCTCTCTCTCTCTCTCTCTCTCTCTCTCTCTCTCTCTCTCTCTCTCTCTCTCTCTTCCCCCCTCCCCCCCCCTTTAGCGGGAGCCGCTTTGTCGTAGTGGGTACCTGAAGTACATGGACAGCTATGCTAGAGAGGGTTTCAACCTCTGCTCTCCCCCTTTGTGGGGAGAGAAGGTTTTCCATGCTATTAAGGTCTGCCAAGGAAGGAACAGACTAAATAGTTACCATGAGTTAGGCTCCCGCTAAGGGGAATCTCGGAAGAGGCTTCCTCAGCAGCACGTTCGGAGATGTTCGGAACGTAGTCTGAGTCCGACTCAGCCACATTGTCGGAGGACAGATTCTCAGCACGAAGTTCAGGAATATCAAATATTCCACGGCGTCAGGAGCAGCCCTCGTGAAGGTCATATAACACTTATTCGCAGAGCAGTCGTCGTCGTATATTTGCCGGATCATAACGACATCTCAGTAGGGCTTCACGACATCATGAATGGCCCTGTAGGAAAAGTGGCCAGGGAGATCGTGGAAAAGGAGGACATCAAGCCTCCCGGAAACCGGCGTAGCAGACACATCGAGGACCAGATTGAACTTCCTCGAGGCCTTGGTCGCCCACCACTCGAGGGGTTGAAGATATATTTTTACCCATATGGCAGTATTAAGTAGTAGTTGGCTCCAGGGGCGAAGAGCTACCGTCTACCGGACAGACGAGGGGACTGAGCGCTAGCCGCCATAAGCGGGGTACCTTGTCCCCCACGGGGCTGCTCGGTTTAAAAAGCAGGCCCCATGGATCCGAAAGTTTGCCCACGACGGTGCTGAGACCCCCTTCTCCAACACCCTCCAGCCTAGACATCCAACCATCTAACACAGGACATCCCATAGAGGGCGGCCGTTCTGGCGGGCGGCACTGTTGACCCGTACTGGCAGCCTAACTCATGGGTACTATTTAGTCTGGCCCTTCCCTGGCAGACCTTAGTAGCATGGGAAACCCTCTCTCTCCACAAAGGGGGAGAGCAGGGATTGAAACCCCCTCTAGCATAGCTCTCCAGATACTTCGGGCACGCAAGCCCCCCCACCCCGACAAGGCGGCTCCCGTTTGGGGGGCCGGTCTGTAGGAGATAATTTGAGGCTTGTCTCCTGTAGCTCCAACCCCTTGGTAGGTATTGGAACGAGCCAAAGAATTATGAGCATGCAACTCGATAGGAGCGTTAAGCTAGCAGCCCTGCTCTCCTATAAAAGAATGTGGGTGTGTGTTTGTAGAGACTCCGAAGACCAACAATCCTTCCCTTCTGTTTGTATGAACAGGTAGCAGATGCTTGTAAATAAAACATAATTTGTCTACGCCACACCGCTGAGTGATAAACAAACGATAATGTAACCTGAATTTAACTATTTTTTCGTGTAGTCCTTTAACTAATGAAATTGGAACGTTTCTGTTTTCTGCAGGTATTTGTTGTGTTTCTGTGGGTGCACGTGATCATAGTGACGGTAGCGTACAGTGCTAACTTGACGGCTTTTTTGACGGTGGAGCGCATTCCCGAAGGCATCGCATCCCTGAAACAGCTCTACGATTCAAAACTGTTCGTTTATGGTATCGGCGGTCCCTTCTTCGCGGACAACATGGCGGAGTCCGGCAATGAATACGTGAGGGTTAGTAACACTAATTGTGATAATGTGATAATATTTGTGGTCCCCTTCCTATCTGGGAAGGGAACAAGAAATGTACCCAGGTAGGATTGCCCCTCTGCTAAAGAATTTGGGTGTCTTGACACTTCCTCTAATACTTTTTCCCTTAATTTCTGCAGCATTCGTGGCCTTAGATATAATTTCCAATCTGTAAAACACCATCTCTCCTCCATTAAACCTCATCTTCTCTTCCTAACTGAAACACAGTTGTCGGACTACTGACAGCAGCCCCTTCTCTGTTCCCTTCTACTTTCTCTATCCTCATTTTCAATTCAAAGCTGGCTGTTGCGCATATGTGCGACATGACTGGCTCTCGTGCCCACAATCTTGAATCTTCAGAATTTTTTACCATCTGGGTAAAACTTCAATGTCACTCTCTAACTAAATACATTTATTTGATTTCCAAAGTGGAGTACATCCTATCTCACTTCCCTTATGCTGAGATCTCCATCTTAGGGGATTTCAATGCTCACCACCAGCTTTGGCTTTCATCTTTTTTCACTCACCAACCTGGTGAACAAGCTTCAACTTTGTTATCCTCCATGACCTAGAGCAGCTGGTGCAGTTCCCTATCCGTATACCTGACCGCCTTGAAGGCATGCCCAACATTCTTGATCTTTTCCTAATTTCCAAACCTTCAGCTTAATCTGTTATACTTTCCTCTCCGTTGGGCTCCACGGACCACAATCTTATTTCCATTACCTGGTCTATCGCTCCAGTGCAGCCTCAGGACCTGCCTAAGCGGAAGTGCTTCTGGAACTTCAATTCTGCTACGTGGGAGGATTTAAGGCAGCACTATTCTGATTTTCCTTGGGGTGATTAATGCTTCCATGTCAGAAATCCTTCTCCTTGTGCTGAGCGCATAACAGAGGTGATTATCTCTGGCATGAAGTTATACATTCTTCATACTTTCTCTAATACTAAAGCTAAAAAGCCCTGGTTTAACTATGTTTGATCTCATGCTGTCAAAGGAGGCGGGTCACAAACGGTATCGTAGCCATCAATCTGCTGAAATTTATGCCCTCTATATTTTTGCTTGTACTGATGCAAAATATATTCTCTAACTTACTAAAAACTCTTTCATCAATAGAAAATGTCCGAATCTTTCCATTTCTACCTCTTCTCGTGATTCTTGGATTCTTCTCCTCCTTCACCTTCCACTTATGCCATCAGCTCACCTCAGTAGAGGTTAAAAGCAGTAACATTTTTATTTATTTAATTTTTATTTAATTTTATATACATCAACTGCAAGAAAAATTCGACAAATATAGACACAGAGAAAGGAGTACATATGAAAAATCAGAATGGAGACAAGTTTTGGCATCAATAATGGTTTTAATATGCATAAATGATATGACAGAAGGAGTAAGGAGTTACATAAGTCTATTTGCAGATGATGCAAAAAAGATGGAAAACAAAATTCATAAGGCAAAAAATGGCGAAACAAGAAATAGTTGTAAGTTGTAAGAACCAAAGCTGGACTAAAGATCACGAAGAAATAATAGAAGATACACTAGAGAGCATATAGAAAAGCAGTCAAGGAGTAACATTGGTAGATTTTAATTGTAGAGAAGTAAAGTAGGAGACATTTGAAAGCAGATGTGGAAATATGTCGAGAAATAAAATATTGAAACAATGGGTAACTGATTAAACAGGGTGTAGAGGAGAAGATAAGCCATCAGGATTGGACCAATTATTTACAAAAGGAATAAATCAGGTAAAAAAAAAAATGTATATATATAATTGCCTATTTGGATGAAGTGAAAATATGGCACTAGAAATTGAAATCAAGGTACATATAAGGCAAGTGTACACACATAAACTGTTATCAAGGCAAATATAAGGCATACATTGAGATCAAGGTAAATATAAGGCAAGTGTACACACACACTGTTATCAAGATAAATATAAGGCAAGTGTATACACATACACTGTTATCAAGGTAAATATAAGGCAAGTGTACACACTGTTATAAGTGGGAAGATAATTTATTCTCTTAAGCCAGGTTCTAATGTAACATTAAAAACACAACAACAAATGTGAAGTAAAAGTAAAAGGGGATCTTACCACTTAAATTTATTAAACTAAAATAAGTAAAGAAAAACAAAAGAAAAGAAAAATAACAACAGTAACTGTAGTTATATTGATAGTTAACACAACGAAATGTAATTTAAATCAAAATAAAGCTTGTAATTTCCACAGTAGATTAATTAAGTAAAAACCACAACAAAATGGAGGCCAAATTATAACACATACAGGCACACGTTGCTGCCACAATTTAAATAAAAGATTACTTACGCACTCGGACATACACTACAATAAATCACAATGTTAATAAAGTTAAGGCAGAAACTAACACATAGGCAAATAACAATAAAATAACAGGCAGGCAACACACAATAATAATACTCACTCAGCTCACAGCATTGCACAAAACGAGTATTGGCATCGCCTCCAAGGAACACCTTCTTTGCCCGATATTACCTCCTAACTGATTTTAATTCAGATGCCTCGGTATATAAGCATATGCCGGGAGAAGGTTTCTTGCTATATGTGAAACGATAGATTTGATCCAAAGGCGGCTCAGGGAGCGAACGTATTGGTATGAAGCGACTAAATACGTTAAATCCCTCAGTAGCGAGAGTACTAGATAACTAAATTTTTAACCAGAACGTAACAACTCCTTCCCCCTTAAAGAGAAATTTGGCCTGTACAGATTTCACTATACATTCTACTCTCTCGGACGAGATAATGAATCAGGCAAAACATTCATCTCTCTTTTGACATGTTGGATACTAAGGTTATAATTTTGTAAGAATAGGTGCCAACGTACAAGTCTTTGGTTCTTAGTACAGAAGTATTTTTTTCAGATACTGCAAAGGCTTGTGATCAGTGTATACAATAATTTCTGACTGGGGTAAAATGTAATAACTGAAATGATCTAAGGCAAGAATGATTGATAATAATTCTTTCTCTACTGTAGCATACCTAGTCTGGGCGGGAGCAAACTTCCTGCTAAAATCAGCGACAGGATGATCTACGCCCTGATCTTCTTGCAACAGTACTGAACCTGCAGCTTGGTCACTAGCGTCACAGGCTAGCTTAAAAGGTAGAGACAAATTTGGAGCCTTTAAAACAGGATAGGCACACAAGGCATCCTTAAGAGATTTAAATTACTGCTCACAAATTTGGGTCCACACAAAAGTTTTATTCTTTCTCAGCAAGTCTACCAATGGCAATGCTAACTCTGCAAAATTAGAAATGTACCTGCGATAGTATCCAACAGTGCCTAGGAAACGTCTTACCTGACGTTTGTTACATGGGGCAACCATACACTGAATGTCCTTACACTTAGATGTTGGTGGGGCAATATTGCCAAGACCAATGACATGTCCCAGGTATTGCAATTGTGCACAGACAAATTCTGACTTAGGAAGATTTACTACTAGGTTAGCTTTAGCTAATGCACAGAAAAGAGCGTCAAGTTGGGCTAAATGTTCGGGCCAATTGGCTGAATAAACAACAATGTCATCTAAATAAACGACACAGTGAGGCAAACTAGCAGTGAGATCAGACATCAGGTTTTGAAACGTTGCAGGGGCGCTGCACAAACCAAATGGCGTGACCTTAAACCTGTGCGTTCTTCCTAAGGTGACAAAGGCAGCAACTTCTTGGGCACGACGGGTCAAGGGTACTTAGCGTTACCAACAGCTTTTATACAGTCTTCTATTCTTGGCAGGGGAAAGATGTTCTTCCGCGTGACATAATTCAGCTTCCGGTAGTCGATACAGAAGCGTAGTGTACCGTCCCTTTTTGGCACAAGCGTTATAGGCGAACACCATTTGCTTGTTGCTGGTTCTATGATGTCCATTTCCTGCATTTTCTCGAGCTCAGCCTTAACCTGGTCCACTTGACTCGGGTGTATACGATAGGGTGCCAGCTTGATAGGCTTTGCAGTCCCCACGTCGATATCATGTGTAGCAGCAGTGGTTCGGCCAGGCTTGTCAGAGAAGACGCTCGGATACTCCTGTATCAGCCTGAGGACTTCGTCTCTCTGTAGCTGAGGGAGATGTTGGAGTTTCTCTTCCAAGACGGTAGAGTTGTTGAGCCAAACCCGAGTGGATGAAAGGAACAAAGGGTTGGCATCGTCCTCTTCTAGTGCTCTCCTATGTATTCGTCTGGAGTCCGAACCAAAGCAACAGGAACTGGTTCAACTGGGTCCCTAGCATGGAACACTTTCAGCATATTGATATGACACAGGCATTGAGACCGACGCCTGTCTGGAGTAGAGTTGATATAGTTGGTTGGACTGAGTCTCTTGATGGCTTCATACGGTCCAGAAAACCTGGATCGTATGGGTACTCCTTGCAGTGGTATTAGCGCCAACACCTTGTCATCGACGGCGAATTCATGATGCCTGGCACGCTTGTCGTAAAACAAGACTTTGGTTCTCTTCTTTGCCTGAACAATCTGCTCTTCTCCTAGTTGCTTACACCTCTGCATCCTAACTTTGACAATACTGACAAGACGATCTAAACTGAAGCTCTTTTCTGTGCTATCTAGAAGTTGTTCTCTGATAACCTGAAGCGGTCCTCTTACTTCGTGAGCGAACACTAATTCAGAAGGGGAAAAACCTGTAGACTCATTTGGGACTTCTCTCAAAGCGAATAAGAGATAAGGCTAATCATCATCCAAATGCTTATTAAACTGTAGTGCATACTTCTTTAATATAGACTTGATTGTCTGGTAGGAACGTTTTACAGCTCCCTGAGTCTGAGGGTGGTAAGGTGAGTACTCTCTGTGCTGGATTCTCCATTCATTCAAAGCAGCCTCAAATACATTTCCAACGAAATAAGAAGCCCCATCCGTCTGAATACGACGGGGCATACCAAAGTGGCTAAAAAAAATCTAACATAGATTTCACAATACTCTTGGCTGAAATAACTCTAAAAGGAGTAACATGCACATATCGAGTGGAAACATCCAACATAGTCAACAAAAACATATGATCCCTAGCGGTTTTGGGCAATGGGCCTACTACATCTATTTGTATTATAGAAAATGGTTCTGGTACATGTGGGACAAATACCAATGGGGCAAGGGGGATTATTGCATTTGGTTTACCACTCTTCTGACAAACAGGACAGGATTTAACATGAGTTGCAACATCCCGCTTGAGATGGGGCCAGTAAAAGTTCCGTGCTAACCTATCCTGGGTTTTCCTGACACCAAAGTGGCCAGAAAGGTGACCATCATGGGCCAGCTCAAGTAATGCCTCCCGGTAGATACTGGGCACTACGATCTGGTTAACAGCGACCCACGCTGCGTCATCCTGGGAATATTTAGGAGGCAACTAGCGTCTATACAGCACGTCTCCATCAAGGAAGTATTTGGTAGTAGAGCCAGACTCACTCTCCGACCCTTGAGCCTGCTCGAAGAACGGCAGCAAAGACTCATCCTCCTTCTGGGCCTTCACTAAAGCCTTCCTCCCCATCTTTCGATCTGAAAAGGACTGGTTAGGAAGCACAGATGGCTGGAAAAGAAGAGATAGGTTATAGTCTTCCTCCTTCTCCTCCTCAATCTCATCACGGTCCAGCTCTTCATTTAGACCAGACGATACAGAACGCTTAGCTTGCGTCATAGATCTAGTCACAGCACATAGAGGAAAAACTTCTGGTAGTTCTTCTTCCAAAGACAATAGTTCAGCTGAAGCATCAGGCTGTTGCTGCAAAATAGGTGCTGGAAATGTATGGTGAATGTTGCTTCCAGCGAGGTCATTCCCAAGTAGAATATCTACATTTGGTACTGGCAATTCTGGTACCTCTACTATAGTAGCATTTCCAGAGTAACATTTAGTATTAAGGGTCACATTAATTAGGGGTGCAGTATCCTGTCCCCACAAAGTAGATAAAACTACAAACTTGCCGGTACGTTCACCTGTGATTACACCCTTACGGATGAGGGTTTGAAGCGAGCCAGTATCTCGCAAAACTGAGACAGGGACTAAGTTACCCTTCATAGAAACTGTGCTAGTACTAAGGAATGCTCCATAGGTTCCTAGATTCGGATCCTTGTCAGAAACAGGTGCATTAACATCCTGCAAAGAAACATCAGACCTACAAGGCTGTGTTAGAAAAGCGACTGACTTCTCAGCAGAGGCAAAAAGCTCGTCGGTCAAAGTGTGCTCAGACACAAAAGAAGCATGCTGATTAGTAGTCAACAAAGCGCTCTTAGACGCAAGTGACAGGTCCTGAGATCCACTGGTGGCATCCTGTTTGGCTACTGAAACATCAGTTGATGTAGGAAAGCTGGTGCTGGAAACAACTGATCCAGAAGCACACATCACAGGTCTGGGCTTTTCATAACCCTTCAAACGCCGATAACAAAAAGTGGCAGAGTGACCATCTCTACCACAGAACGTACAAGTACGATCTTGTAAGTTGGGGGTCTTGTAAGGTGATGGGGTTGAATGGACCTTCTTAGGGGCTGCACCCGCATTTATTGGCTTCCCATCCTTACGTTTAAAATGAGGGGAAGTGGTGCATGGTAAAGCCTGCTGCTGTGGGAGTGAGAAATTATTATTGTGTTTGCCTTGCCTGAGAGAAAAACAATCTTCCTGTTTTGCTGCCTTTTCAATAGTGTCAAAATCCTTATCAACTAAATACACATTTACATCTTTAGTAACTGTCCTAAAGAAATCCTCGATAAGAAACAGGTTCACCAGTGAATCATAAGTAGACACATGCTTGGACTTCAACTATTTTCCAAGGGCATCCCTTTTATTAGAGGCAAATTCCAGATAAGTCTGATCAAACTTTTTGTAAAGCCCTCGAAACCGTTTGCGATAAGCTTTCGGAACTAGCGAGTATGCCTTCAAAACTTCCTCCTTGACAATGGCATAATTCTCAGCATCACTGTCAGACAAAGAGGCATAAACACGCTGTGCTTTACCAGTGAGAGCCTGCTGTAGTAAAACAGTCTAGTAAGTCGGCTGCTACTTCATCACACGAACGAGTCGCTCAAAAGCACAGAAAAATTCGTCTACATTATCTTCGAAAATCTTGGACATTACCTTAATTGCACTAGACAGATTAAAATGGGGTGTGTGAAACATTACTGCCACTAACACGCGAGTTATTCAGAGTAGCGAGCTGAATCTGTTTGTCCAAGCCTAAATTTTTGGCTTGTTCAAGCTTGACTTGCAACTCTAACTGTCTCAAACTAAAGAAATCAGTTATGTGCTGTGAATCACTATGGGGAACAAAATCATCCATAGTGCGTTCACCACTCACAAAATCAGCAGCATCATTATCACTAATGATAGACATGATGGCTAAACAATTAATGCTTAAACACACACAAGATTAAAACAACTGTGAAAATCCTAGTGTGAAGCAACCAAATACTTTACTGTGGAAATCCTGGCAAGGTCACCAATTTCTTTGTTACAAGTGGGGAGAGAATTTATTCTCTTAAGCCAGGTTCTAATGTAACATTAAAAACACAACAACAAATGTGAAGTGAAAATAAAAGGGGATTTTACCACTTAAATTTATTAAACAAAAATAAGTAAAGAAAAACAAAACTAAATAAAAATAACAACAGTAACTGTAGTTATATTGATAGTTAACACAACAAAATGTAATTCAAATCAAAATAAAGCCTGTAATTTCCACAGTAGATTAATTAAATAAAAATCACAACAAAAAGGAGGCCAAATTATAACACATACAGGCACACGTTGCTGCCACAATTTAAATAAAAGATTACTTACACACTCGGACATACATTACAATAAATCACAATGTTAATAAAGTTAAGGCAGAAACTAAAACATAGGCAAATAACAATAAAATAACAGGCAGACAACACACAATAATAATACTCACTTAACCCACAGCATTGCACAAAACGAATATTGGCATCTCCTCCAAGAAACCCCTTCTTCACCCGATATTACATAACAACTGATTTTAAATCAGATGCCTCGGTATATAAGCACACACCGGGGGAAGGTTTCTTGCTAGATGTGAAACGATAGATTTGACCCAAGGGCGGCTCAGGGAGCGAACGTATTTGGTGTGCAGGTTGAACATTATATCATAATTTAAAGACAATATATTAATTGCAGCCTATTATTATTATTATTTGAAGCTATATAAATTATAACCTATTAACAGTATTTCCATTATATAAGGATGTATTGATTATAACATTATTATTGTCATTATTTAAAGATATATTAATTATAATATTATTATCATTATTAAAAAATTTATTAATCATAACATATTGCAAGATATTTAAAAATATACCAATTATTGCCTATTACTAACCGTTATGTGTGATTATGAGTAATAATTATATCATATTATGTTAATAGCCTATTGCCATTTAACTTAAGGAACGTCCTGCCTGACGACGTCATGGTCAAGCGAGAGTTTAAATGTAGATTTCATATCATCATAATTATTAATGGAGAATGTTTAAACAATTAATACATATTTTTTAAATATGTATTTGGCTCAATATATAAGATCATTATGAATAAATAGTCTTATGCATGCATACATTTTATTTATAAAAGAGAATTTCATTTGACTAAATTTCTCTTTGAGCGAAAAGCTCGATGGCAAAATGCTTCGAAAAGTATTCATGAAATATAATGATTAGATGGTTGTTTCTCATAAACTAGACTTAATTATCAATTGTTATTTATATTTAGTTCATTTACACTAACAATTCATGAATATAATGACATTCCTGGCAAGTTATAAGAATATTTCATTCCATTTGTTAGGGTTGCCATAATCTAATTTTTGAACGAAAATCTCAGTAAGACGCGACATCATTTATTTGGGCGACTGTACACCCATACATTGTTACCAAGATAAATATAAGGCATGTGTACTCACATACACTGTTACCAAGGTAAATATAAGGCAAGTGTACACAGATACACTGTTATCAAGGTAAATATAAGACAAGTGTACTCACATACACTGTTATCAAGGTAAATATAAGGCAAGTGTACTCACATACACTGTTATCAAGGTAAATATAAGGCAAATATACTCACATACACTGTTATCAAGATAAATATAAGGCAAGTGTACACACATACACTGTTACCAAGATAAATATAAGACAAGTGTACACACATACATTGTTATCAAGGTAAATATAAGGCAAGTGTACTCACATACACTGTTATCAAGGTAAATATAAGACAAGTGTACACACATACACTGTTATCAAGGTAAATATAAGGCAAGTGTACACACATACATTGTTATCAAGGTAAATATAAGACAAGTGTACACACATACACTGTTATCAAGGTAATTATAAGACAAATCTACACACATACACTGTTATCAAGGTAAATATAAGACAAGTGTACACACATACACTGTTATGAAGGTAAATATAAGGCAAGTGTACACACATACACTGTTATCAAAGTAAATATAAGGCAAGTGTACACACATACACTGTTATCAAAGTAAATATAAGGCAAGTGTACACACATACATTGTTATCAAGGTAAATATAAGGCAAGTGTACACACATACACTGTTATCAAAGTAAATATAAGGCAAGTGTACACACATACATTGTTATCAAGGTAAATATAAGACAAGTGTACACACATACATTGTTATCAAGGTAAATATAATGCAAGTGTACACACGTACATTGTTATCAAGGTAAATATAAGGCAAGTGTACACACATACACTGTTACCAAGGTAAATATAAGGCAAGTGTACACACATCCATTGTTATCAATGTAAATATAAGGCAAGTGTACACACATACACTGTTATCAAGGTAAATATAAGGCAAGTGTACATACATACATTGTTATCAAGGTAAATATAAGGCAAGTGTAAACACATACATTGTTATCAAGGTAAATATAAGGCAAGTGTACACACATATATTGTTATCAAGGTATATAAAAGGCAAGTGTACACAGATACATTATTATCAAGGTACATAGTAGAAAAGAAAGTCACATTACAAAAAAAATAGGTGGTCTCCTCCCAAATTCCATGAATATAAATTAAATTGTTGTGCATAATTATTTGAAATTGATCGAGCAGAGGTTTATTTTAGAGCATATAATTTTTTTTTAAAGATATTAACGAGACAACCATTAATTTTTTTGTATTTCTAAAATGTTGTGCTAACATCTGGCATTAAATAATATGAAACATCAATAATAATTAGATCAATTTGCTTTTTCTTTGGAATTTCATCTATCTGCAAAAATTGAAGGAAGGCATAAAAAAATATTTTTCTTTCTTCAATTGTAAAATGAATTCGTCCTCTACCACTGTCTTTCAGTACTTGTTGAATCCATGAATTGGATCTCTCCTCACCCTCTTTGTTTTCATTTGGATTTAATTTTTTTCATATACTCATCAGAATTGTCAATATTTTCATCATTCAAATTGAATTTTTGCATATACTCATCAGTATTGCCAGTATTTTCATCATTTGGATTGAATTCTTGCTTATATTCATCAGAATTGCCAGTATTTTCATCATTTGCATTGAATTCTTGCTTATACTCATCAAAATTGCCAGTATTTTCATCATTTAGATTGAATGCTTGCATCTGTTCATCAGAATTGCAATGGTTTTCATCAGAAAGTATAATTAAGGCATCAGATTGAATGTCAAGTATATCCATTTCATAGTGCTCAACTATGGATTCCATTGGCTCATTGTTTTGTTTTAAAATTGAAGCAATCATATATGATGTTTCTAGAGAATCTTTGTAATTTTGGATCAGTTGTCTATAATCTTTTTCTGCAGTTGAAGGTAAATGTTTCATATGATTAGCAAGTTTCTCTCTCTGCTCAATACTTTTTAACTTATACGTTTCTGTTACTACAGCTTATTGAATTTTGTTAGCCATTAACTGTGGGTCAAATATTTTGAAGCACTTATTAACATGGCTTGATGTTAAGGAGTCACCACTACATGTAACATAACAATTAGGTGTTGAATCTGTGGGCTTTTGACACCTTTCCATAATTGCTGCTCTATATTTCATGAAATATATTTGAAAGTTTTCATACAAAGATTTGGTCAGAACAGTTTTTGCTGTACTTGTTGATTTTGTTTTGTGGCGAGATATTTCAATAATGTAGTATTCACTATTGGTCTCTCCTTGAGCCCTAGCATCTAAAAAACTCCCTAGTTGTGAAATTTGCCAGAACACCAGACCTACATGCATTTCTTAAGATGACATTAACTAATAGGTAGTTTCTGACAATATTGTGGCTTTTTTTAGTAACAGCTTGGCACTGACTTTGCAAATAATTTTCTGCCAGTTTAAAGTCTGCAGTGTCTTTAATCTTATCTATATCTTATCTAGATCATCATTATTTATTAGCTGACTTTTCTTGATAGGAAGTGATTTTGCAGCTTTTCTCATGAATTTTCTTAATGACTTAAAAGAACTTTTGACTCTTGAAATTCTATCCACAGGTTTTGCAGAATAATTTTGTAACAGGTATTCGGTATACAATGGCACGGTTGGGATTATTTTGATCACTGTATTTGCAAACCTATTCTTCAACATCTTTTACATTTTCAAGTGCTTCTTCAATTTTTTGTAATATTCAAATCACAAAATATTAGTTTTATTTTGAACTTATTTTGTTTTGGTAAAGCATTGCTTAAGCTGCCACCGTTTCTAGTCATCAACCAGTTTTTATAGTCATTTAAAGAATCAGTTATTATGTCCTTAGTATCTAATGTTTTTTCTAGCTTCATATTTTTCTTATTGACTCGTATATACTTCATATATAGGAGATCATTTCGTTTTAATTTGTGTACCTTTAACAAATGTAGACCATGATCAGTGCCGCTTTATAAATGCAGAATAAATTTAAAACCTTAACTTAAATGTAATAAAAAATTTAAAGGAGAAGAAACGAAGTGTGACTACTATCAATAGTAAAGAAGATCTAATCATTTTAAATGATGGTGCCCAACGTATCTAGAGAAAAGACAAGTGTCCCAGACTCCAGCAACCTTACATAGAAAACGAACTGAAAATGATAGGACAGCATTTTTTTTCTTAAAAAATTGAAATATAAATGAAAAGGAAATAGACTTTTTAGCGCCGACGGTGGCGGGTATCCGACCACGACACCGGCCATGTAGTCCAAAGGTCACTCACTCACCTTTTTCCGCGGGCTCAATAACTTCACACACATGACCTACAGGCCTGAATGACTCGAGGCGTGATAGACGACGCAGCACCTCCACTTTCATGCTGTGATCACATAGCCCCATCACTATTTTCTTGCTGTACATGTACTCCAAGGAGCACTGGTACTCAGGACATCTGAAACTACCTTCATTCACTTTGGCGCGGCGCAAGGAGATGTACGCACACACACTGTCACTCGATGTCTGTGCTAGAGAGAATAATTCCGTCCATGCCACGACAATTCAGCGGGGACCGATCACCAAGCTTCTCAAAATATCGATTGCGTCCGTGGTTGAGAGTTGCCTGAATTTTTGCTTGCCCAGGCGGGCGTCAATGCGCTGTTGCACCTCTGTGTTACAAATGAGACGTACATAGGGTACAGCCGTCGGCGGCACCCAGGCGCAACTGCTGCCGTAGTCAACGACGCTGGTGACCCATGCCTCAAACGCTGGAAGTAGTGGGCACCGCTGCAGGGTCGTTGACCAGAGATGCTGCCCAGTGGATGGTGTGAGGTCAAGGCTTTGTTTGCACTGCGTGGCGCGGCCCATGTATGGTGGCGGCGTCGACCTGTACTATTGCGACTTATATTTAATATATTAATAGGTATGTATGCATGTATTTACAATATTTTGTATGTTAGTTTATTGACACAGGTGTCCGGAGATAGCTACAAGGTTTACCCAAGTGTGGGTATAAGATTCGCTGACTTTGCTAATTCCCTTTGACTCGCCGCCCATGTACAACTGCAGGGTCGGGTCTTCTTTTTGATGTTAACTCGCATTTCCGCGGGAAATCTCTTGTTCCATGGGCCCAGGGATTAAGAGATTATCTCGCTTTCCTTCTCATCTTTCCGCTCGTCCACCTTTTCTCCATTTAGCTTCCGCCATGCCCTCCATTTTGTTCATCTCGCATTGTTAATTGTAAGATTTGAGTGAGATCAGTCTTGGCTCTGGGCGGGAGCAGACGTCCTGATTCGGTCACACTATGTGTACCTACTTTTATTCAAATAAATATGTAGTGATACAAGTTTACTACTTAACCAGAGTGAGTGAGAGTTTGAGATGAGTGAGTGGGCTACTGCAATAAACATGTAACACACATCCCCGCTGTCATCCTGCAATCCTGCAAACGACTGTGAGAACGCGACGACCAAGGAGAATGGATCAACCGTGCCTACCCTCGACACACTACCATAGGCTAGGTTTCTTGCAGGTTGCATTCAATTGCAATCTACAGGGTGGTGGCAGCGACTTCAGCTTGCACTGTGAGTAAGCGCAGTGTTCAGGCACAACAGACCCACACGCCTGATGGCTCTCTCTATGCCTCTATGTCTCTATGCCGCTCATGTCTTGCTTTATTTACCCATGAAGAAACTGTGCCATATTGGGGCTGGAGCACAGAAGGCCTGGGGGCACGTTGCGAGGTTTATTGAATAACTTAGTATTCGAGTACAATGGGGCAGGAGGACGACTGATCTCTGTCCCTCGTTGATACAGACCAACTCAGGAGTCAGGAGTTGGAACTCTGGACGCCTTGAAGCCATTTGGGTGGCCACTCATAAAATTGCCGGACGGCAAAAGCCGCTCGTGTGAGAGGCCCTAGGGTTGCAGTGTTCAGCTTGTTTCTTGTTTTTGTTTTCACTAGATTTAATTGGGAGAAAATTCTCTCTACAGCTGGACTTGAGTGTAGCAATAATATGAAGCCATGTAGGGTGAAACAAATATTACACAATAAAATTAACTCCATAATATTGATCGTGTAGGGGGCGCTTTAATTATAGCCTATTTTCAGTATTTGAAGATGTATCAATTATATTCTGTTACTGCTATTTAGAGTCTACATATTATAAGCCTATTTCCATTATTTGAAGACAATTATAACCTATTACTGGTATTCAAAGCAATGTAGATTATAATTGATTACCAATATTCAAAATATATAATTTATTGGCTTTTTCCAATCGGTATGTTAAGATATAACTTTTATAAGCTATAACGAGTATGTTAAGATGATGAATAGCTTACTACCGATATTTTGATTGGTATTAGAATAGTATCCTATTTCTGGTGTTTGAAGACAAAATACTAATTATAGGCTATAACTTGCATTTAAAGAAGATAAATTAATAATAGCTAATTAATGGTATTCAACGATATTATATCAATAATACTTTGGATCAGCTTCTCGAGCTCGAAGCATGTTTCGCACTCTTTTTACCACTAAGAGTCGTGAGGAGCATGGGGATGTGATCCCTTTATCCTCGAAAAGTTGCAACAACGGTGCAGAACCAGACACACTTACCAAAACAGTGACAGCTCATCACCGAAGTGGTAACCCGACATGCAACCTCAACGAGCAAACCAACTTTCTACCCATACTCGACCACATACACCTAATAATAGGGGCTTAATTTCGATAAACAACACTGCTAATTGTAACTAGGGCAGTTCCGCGGAGCTTTGTTTGACAACTGGACCGGAAGGAACAATTTTAACCGGCAATGTCTCTGTGAGCAATACCAGCAAATCTCTGTTCAGCACCAGCAGGAAAATGTGCTATGAAAGAACACTTTAACTGCAGTAACGAGGTGAGAGCCAGAGAAAAATAAATCTTGCCTGTGTATAAGCTGGGAGGAGCGTGAGCACGTCTGCTCATGACAGCAGCTGCGAGCAGCAGCACACTACTACTTACACTCAGACTAGCTGAGACTACACTGTTGCAGTGTTGCCACTGGACAAAATAGAAAAATCCAAGATGCCTCACCTAAAATCTCCATGAACCACTTAAAAAATACAAGGTATATGGAACGTTTTTTCTTTCACATGACAATAAGAATAAATATGTAGCTTCTTAAACTCATCTTATATAGAGCAGAACTATTGTACATGAACTTGTGTGCTTTCCTCGTTACCACTGGCAGCTTCCGTCTCTTCGGCAGGATACAATGTTGGCTGTTGACTTTCCTCCCAAGCAATTCCTTCTTGCATAACATGTGATGATTTTGTCTTTTTCATTGATATTTTCTGGGCGACCTCACACTTTGGGAACATTTTCTTTACTAACTTACTCAGATGTTCAGCCTAGTGGAAGGGCATTCCGTGTTCAGCCATGAATGCAAAAAGTAACAACTCTGCATTAGCTATTTCGTCTTTAGGATCTTCTACAGTTATTTTCTTTGAAAAAAATTGCTGCATTTTTATGGTGCTTTTTTTTGCTGCCATATTTTTTGTGTGCTTAGATGAAGATTTATGGTTCAATAGCCCACTTCTGTTTGTGTTGTGAAATTGCAATCACGTACACTGCACAGAGCAACATATTTGTCATTTACATCAGGCTTTAGCCACTCTTTAAACTCCGGGTCACTTAGCCACTCTGAGTTAAATCCTTGGTGATACCATGGTTTTCTTTTCTTTTTTGGAGGAGTTTTATGTCCACTAGTACTGGGGTTCTCTGGGTCACTACCACTCATTGTTACTGAGAAGGAAACCAAAGGCAATCCGAAATGACAGTTCCGTGACAGTTCCGCCCTGTAAGGCTGTGCACTGACTGCCTGCCGCCCGGTACGGAAGCGGGACGCGTCTAGTGGCAGTGGGTCTTTCCGAGGAGACAGGAACGGTACGTGTTAAAAACGGGTAACCGTCCAGTCATGTGTGTGCAAATACTTTATTATAGACAAATATTCCATACAAATTATTAAGGATGTTAAATAATTTCCAGATTTCAGGTGTATATTCATCTGGACTTTAAAAAATCCAAGATCCAGATGATTCTTCTAATAAATATCCAAGAACCCTAGGTAGGAACCGAAAACCCAAGATCTTGTATAAAAACCCAAGATTTGGGCTACTGAACGCTATTGGACACTGAGCTACATGTTGTGCTATTTTTTCTTTCCGTGTTGAGATAATCAGCTGACTGATCCAACATGGCGCCGCACCCTTTTCATGGGCATCCTTATTGCCCTAGAAAAACTTGTTGACTAATATATAATGAAATCAGGAGCATTTATAGCCACGGTAAATGCAGTATTTAGATTGCAAGAGGATGTGAAGAGATAAAAGAAGTCGTAAACTCTTATGAGCGTGATGATATCGCGTAGGTCATGGTGTAGCTGGTAAAGTTTTAGTCCTTCACAATGCTTTTGAATGTAAATAATACACTTTTTGTATAATTTTATTCCATTTCGAAAATTTTTGACATTAATTAGCGTCGCAAATGCATATATAATAAGACCTCCTCATCAACCCCCAACAATTCTGGGGACCTGTGGGAATGCAGGGGTCTGGGGGAAAAGACAAAATAAAATGATTGTCAGAAAGTAGTTTGGTATTTCTGCATAACTACTGCTTGGAGGATATCGATATAAATATGAAGTCAATCGTACATACTATACATAGTGTACTCAACACATTTGTGAAGGTTTTAGGCGGTGCTAACTATTATTTACGTGGTAAAGCATCTTTCAAGTTATGTTAGGTTAATTACGTATGTTATGTTAGGTTATTGTTAGGTTAGGTTAGGTTAGGTTAGGTTATGGGATAAAGCATTACATATTCACCATAATGGCGTCTGCTTACGAAATAAAATGTCGTCTGTAACTCATCCAACTCTCTACTTTTGGTCATAGAGAACATTGATAGCTTCTAAACTAACCTAACATAACATAACTTAATTTAACCAAAACGTAACCTATATTGACAAATAAGAGAACCTTGTTCAAACCAAACTAAACTATACTTTACGAAGAAAAGGTCTCACAAAAAACATTGAAAATCTCACAAACAAAGAATTTGCGACGGATATTTTATAAAGAAAACCTCCTCAAAATGCAATAGAATATGCAAAAATACATCCTTGAATTCTTTAGAGCGTTCTGGTGAAGATGTAAAATATTACGGGTTATGGTTATGGTTAGATTACGCTAGGTTATGGTTAGATTAGGTTATGTTAGATACGGTTTGGTTCGGTAAGGTTTGGTTATATAAATTTTTTTATGTTTCATTACACAAAAGTTAGGCATTTCACCGTAAATTGATTTACCTGATTGCAATATTATGGCCTATATTTGATTATAATGACGAGCACTGCCTGAAACCTTCACAAATGTGAGTACTCTATGTATAGTATGTAGGACTTCATATTTATAATGATATCGTCCGAGCAGTAGTTATGAAGATTTATCAGCAGTTTCGAGTACATTTAATGAACTTTATTTTTTCATATATTTGTTTGCTAAGTGTGAAAGATTATATTATCCAAAACATCTGAATATTCATATTAAATTATTGTTGTAATTTACTTCAAAATAATGTCTTTATAGGTAAACATGATAGAAAACAAAGAAAATTTATTGATGTAAATATAATATATTAGATTATCTTCGATTAGAAACAAACATTTAAAACATAAACCCATATACATTAATGGGTATAAATATGTACAAAAGTATGTACAGTCGCCCAAATAAATGATGTCGCGTCTTACGGAGATTTTCGTTCAAAAATTTGATTATGGCAACCCTAACAAATGAAATGAAATATCCTTATAACTTGTCAGGAATGTCATTATATTCACGAAATGTTACTGTATATGAACTAAAAATAACTTACAATTGATAATTAAGTCTAGTTTATAAGAAACAACCATCTAATCATGATATTTCATGAATACTTGTCGAAGCATTTTGACATCGAGCTTTTCGCTCAAAGAGAAATTCAGTCAAATGAAATTCTCTTTTATAAATAAAATGTATACATGCATAAGACTATCTATTCATAATGATCTTAAATATTGAGCCAAATACATATTAAAAAAATATGTATTAATTGTGTAAACATTCTCCATTAAGAATTATGATGATATGAAATCTACATTTAAACTTTCGCTTGACCATGACGTCATCGGGCAGGACGTTCCTTTAATTATTGGCAATAGGCTATTAACGTAATAAGATATAATTATTACTCATAGTCTTCACATAACGGTTAGTAATAGGCAATCATTAGTATATTTTAAAATACCTTGCAATATGTTATGATTAATATATCTTTGAATAATGATTATAATATTAAAATTAATATATCTTTTTATAATGACAATAATAATGTTATAATTAATATATCCTTATATAATGGAAATACTGGTAATAGGTTATAATCTATATAGCTTCAAATAATAATAATAGGCCGTAATTAATATATTGTCTTAAAATTATGATATAATGTTCAACCGTTTGCGCACGATGACGTCATCAAATACTGGTAACATCAAATACTGCTAACAAAGCTATTATTGTCGTCTTTACATACTGACTAGTTTGTCCTAATACTATTTTTGAACAATTATTTGCATTATTATGGTGAATGAAAAATGGATTTTAATGAAGAATTATGAAGAATTTATCGCCATAATCTAAAAAAATATATGAGTTATAGCAATCAATTCTTCAAAAAAATTTTTTTTAATTTTCTTTGAAGACGAAAAATTGAAAAACAATTTTTAAGGATGGCTTAAGTAAAAAGATGCTGAATCTTAAAAAAATAAGAATACAATAGTTTTATTTCGATCTAGAATATTTTAAGTGAAAAGAAATAATTTTTGCCAACAAAACAAATATGATGTATGCAATTTTAAGGCATATTGCTGTCAAATGATATGTAAAATTAGGTGATTTCAATTAATGCTGAAAACATGAAAGCCTCCTGTAAGGTCTTTTTTTTTTTTGCACAAACGAATAAAAATAATTAATAAGGGCGATCAAAAAATCTATAAATTGGTAAGTAATCGTTTTATGATGCCGACGTACCACTCATAGTGCGTTTAATAGTGTAATTATAAGGAAATCTGGGTGATGATATTGCCCTAAAACTAAACAACATGGCGGCCATATATATTGAGATTACTGGATGCAGTTGCCAGATGTCGCCAGAACGAAACAATCTGAATTATGCGCCATCATTTTTTTGGGCGACTGTACATGTTTGTGAGACTGCTCTGGGAAAAGATTTTAAATTAAAGTAACTGAGGGATAATATGGAAATCACATTAGTGTCTTCTTTCGAGGTCAGTACTTGCATATATATATAAATATATGTATATAAATAAGTATATATATATATATATATATATATATATATATATATATATATATATATATATATGTATATATATTTATATATATATATATATATATATATATATATATATATATATATATATATATATATATATATATATATATATATATATATATATATATATATATATATATATATATATATATATATATATATATATATATATATATATATATATATATATATATATATATATATATATATATATATATATATATATATATATATATATATATATATATATATATATATATATATATATATATATATATATATATATATATATATATATATATATATATATATATATATATATATATATATATATATATATATATATATATATATATATATATATATATATATATATATATATATATATATATATATATATATATATATTATATATATATATATATATATATATATATGTATATATATATATTTATATACATATATATATTATATATATATATATATATATATATATATATATATATATAAATATATATATATATATATATATATATATAATATATATATATATATATATATATATATGTATATATATATATATATATATATATATATATATATATAAATATATATATATATATATATATATATATATATATATATATATATATATATATATATATATATATATATGTATATATATAATAATATATATATATATTATTATATATATATAATATATATATATATATATTATATATATATATATATATGTATGTATATAATATATATGTATATATATATATATATATATATATATATATATAAATATATTATATATATCTATATACTATATAATATATATTATATAATAAATAAATATATATATATTTAT
>JAXIVD010005766.1:0-2500 GCA_036785275.1 Cancer borealis
ACACACACACACACACACACACACACACACACACACACACACACACACACACACACACACACAGATATATATATATATATATATATATATATATATATATATATATATATATATATATATATATATATATATATATACACATAAAGCCGGTGTGTGTGTGTGTGTGTGTGTGTGTGTGTGTGTGTGTGTGTGTGTGTGTGTGTGTGTGTGTGTGTGTGTGTGTGTGTGCGGGTGTGTGTGTGTGTGTGTGTGTGTGTGTGTGTGTGTGTGTGTGTGTGTGTGTGTGTGTGTGTGTGTGTGTGTGTGTGTGTGTGTGTGTTCGATACCGTCCAGTGTCTTGTGACTGCTTTCGGAATGTAATGAACCATTTTTTTCTTCACTGCAAGAAGATTAAACATTACACTTTACACGTATAAAATAAAATGCCAGATGTACAAAGTGGTTTAAAGCATATATCTGGTAAATTTGCGTAGCTCCATCATCTTCACCGTTTAATGTTTCGTTTGGTGTCATATATGTTTTCTGCACAAAACTAAGCTTCCCGTAACACTGTCAGCGCCATATCCAATGTGGAAAGCTTATTACAGTAATACGTTTAGTGGGCTTTCATTAATCAGCTACAATACAAATCAGCGACAATACAACGCAAACAGCCGCAGCTATATATGTAGGACCCTTGCACTCATGCTGCCTTTACAGCCCCCTTCCCCCCGCACAGAACACCTCTCACTCGGGACAATAGGTGTGACAGGAGGGTTCAAGGTATAGCCAGTAGTAAGTCTGTCGTATAACTAGTGAATCTTTTACAATTTATCGCCGGTTCCCATCCATTCGCTTGCGGCTGAGTACAAACACAGCGGCATTTGCATCGGAATTTAGGAGCCAGATTCAAGGTTTGTTGCGCAATGCTCTGCCGTTCCTCATGTGACTCTCGTCTTACTGCAGCCACCTTAATTGTGCTGCCAGATATTTTCATAAGATAAATTGATATTCAATGAACATGTAAATGCAATTGCTGTAACCTAGATTTTGCGGGAAGGGATGATTTTATTCATGAGTACGTGTCTCAAGCGATCCGTCATTGCAGACTCGTAGATAATTACATATGTGACCATCTATTTATTTTCTTCTAATTTCACAAGTTGTTGCACTTCATTATTAGTGGCTTGCAGGTAATAAGAGGACGTCCGTTGTCACAGTCTACAGGAAACGATAGTGTATGTGTTTGACGTGACGTGACATATTCAATTTTCGTCTGTCAGGCGGCATGAAGGTCCTGGGCTGCTGCTCTCAACTCGCCGATTCTCGCTCATCAAGGTGCATATTGGTAGAAACTTTGTACGAAGTTAGTGCTAAGTGGAGACAAGTTGGAGGGAAGAGAAGACATTTAACTATGTAAATGAGTTATAGTTATGACACAATTAAGTGATAAGGAAGTAATATGTGGTCAGGTCACGAGCCAAAACTCATTATGTTAATATTCTTAAATGTCTACGCGTCTTTGATAAATACATAGTGTGTGTAGAGTATCAGCAAATTATTGTCTTTTGCAAAATAACTCAGTTATATCTGTCTAGTCGCTCAGCTATGTCAGCATCAATGTGTTTTTAGGAAGCTTGCACATCCTGGAAAAAATCTAAAACTGACAAGATGGCTCTTGAAGCAGGATTGTCTGCCGCTATTAAGGAGTATTTTCTAATGAAAAATAGCCAGTTTAGCTCACATTACTATTGACCTCAGTAGCAAGTGTCTCTAAAGATAGAAGGTCAATCGTTAATCCTTTGAGCCTTGCGGATCACTCAAATCTCACGCACAGGCAGAAGCGAAGGATTTCGTTATGACGCATCTCCTGTCAGCGTACAGTGGCTGTGTACAACTCATTGCGCGGCGACAACTCTGAGGTTATTTTATGTATATGACCATTAGCGACAAGTAAAGGGCGCTGCAGGCCGAGTGACATCTCAGTGTACGGACTTACATTTCAAGTGATCCGATCAAAATTTATTTTTTAATCCTTACTTTCCTTTGTCCTTCTCAGTCATCATTTTTTCCGTCATTCCCACAATGCAATATGATATTCAGCAGCTTGTTTCATATACTATATTTTATTTTTATTTGCAATATACTACTAGTTTTGTAGGCTAACCTTATATCTGACCATGATAACTCCAGTTCAAGTGTGTCCACCTTGTTTTGCTATGACCGCAAAAGGCAAGGATTTTTTTACATATCTGATGAATCACGATAACCCAATAAAACTTTAGCGATCCCTTAATTATCTATAGAGCTAAGTGACAGTTGTTTGTTAAAGTTGGCGTGTGGGTTTCTTTTCCTTTCCTGAACTCTCCTTCGTCTTCACCAGTATTGTCGAAAAAGATACCGAGTTTGTTTTGCCTCACACAAATAATATCTCCAAATATTTTCCGCTGGAGCTCAACAATATTGTTTTTGGCCACCAACCTTGACCACGCTCTCGGATTACTATTAGTAGTGGAAATAA
>JAXIVD010005766.1:7500-17500 GCA_036785275.1 Cancer borealis
AGTATTAGTACATAGATGATCCACAGCGCAGGGACACAACTTCTCCCGCCCAACAATTCACTTTAAAAAATGTTTGGGTTTGATAGGTTGATTTAAATTGATTCTTTCTAAAAACAAAATTTAACTCTCCCTAACCTAACCAAACCTCGTCGTCAAAACCTAATATTTTTTTGTATTGAATTATTGGGCGGGGAAGGGTGTGTACCTGGATCATCTATGTAATAATACTTATTTATATATACAAATTTCTATTGGTTTCTGAAAATAGATAATTGCTGTTCAATATACTGACCGAAAATAATACAAAACAGGAAAGTAGTGACGCCTGTGAAGACCGCTTATTTCTGTGGAATATCAACCTCTTCGTGTGACCTAAAACTTTGATGATATATACAATATATTGTAAAAAACCATCAATGCTGGATAATTAACTCTTTATGAGCTAACTCATCATATATCTCTGTAATTTTCTTTTGTCATAAATTAAAGTACCTTAATTCCATTTGCCTCTTTAAAAGTTTGTTGAAAAGAGCTTGCAAACCAAAGTAAAGGAAAACAATTACAGTACACTGATTAATACAGAAAAAAATATTACTGACGCATCCCCACCAGCCGGCCTGTGATGAAAGTAGACACGCTAGCCTCTAGCAAGTATTAAAAGTAGAGACAATCATACAACCAAACTGACATAGACAGACCGACAAACAGTCATAGATCGCAAACCGCCATCAATATTACAGCCTCAACGCGTCACTTTACCACCAGCCTGCCTCAGCCAGTAGTTCAGTGTTTTTCTCGCCTCCCAGGAGGTGGCACACCTGCTCCTTTCCTTCCCCTTAGTAAGGCTTATTCCGGATCATCTGTGATCCTGCGAGTCTGCTCTGGCACCGCCATCAATATTACAGCCTCAACGCGTCACTTTACCACCAGCCTGCCTCAGCCAGTAGTTCAGTGTTTTTCTCGCCTCCCAGGAGGTGGCACACCTGCCCCTTTCCTTCCCCTTAGTAAGGCTTATTCTGGATCATCTGTGATCCTGCGAGTCTGCTCTGGCACCTTGTGGCGACGTGTTACACCAGATCCTCGCAGCTGCTCTCGCCACAGCCGCCGCTGCTGCCTCCCGTTTATCTTGGTTACCATGAGCTATATCAGAGCAGGGCAGCGTTTCTTATTTTCTTGAGCCTGAGCTTTGGTTGGGAGTCCTGGTTGGTAAAAGTTTCTGCGATCCGTATCTCTCCCCCTATTAGTCTTGTACTTTGTTATGAAACCCGACAAGCAAGACTTATGCTTCCAGAAAAAGAATAATAAGCAGATGCTATAATTCTTCCACCCTTAGCCCGTTGCAATATCCCTGTAACAATGAGGTTTTGTACTCGGCTTTCTTTAGGGACAGACCTGCGAAGCAATGCGGAACGTACTATATATAAACGAATATGTAAATTTTCTTTGGGATATCCTTTGATCCGTTCTTGATCAAGAGGCAAACTTACACTCCTCTTGCTTTTTCTTTTACTTTTCCACCTTGGTATCTAATCTCAGTGCTTCTTTCCTCTCTCAAGCACGCGTTGCCGCCGGGAAAGTGTGCTGTTGCTATTTGTTACCGCATACAATTCGTTACAGTTGGGTACATTTTTTTGAGGGGGAGCGGAGAAAATTCAATTTTGGGACTAGTGAATTTCATACTGCATTTTTATTTTCAATTGGTAGCTGGATATGATGATTAGAAAATAGTTATACTAGTAGATGTACATATATAGATTATAAGCAAACAAAACAGTTATTTATAAAATTGAAAAGTAGACAGCTATATAAGTATACAGTGAACAAATCAATAACTTTAGGTACAAACAGACAGACTGTTGAGTGCCTATATAATAATTTTTTCAATTTTTTCTTATTAAGTTTATTTGATGTATTGACAAATTAATCCTTCTTTTTATTGAGATGTTTTTTACAATATGTCCTCTTATTATCTCATGAAATTTACAAAGTTTTGCTCTTAACCTAACTGAAGAGTTAAGCTCCCAAGGCAGCACCACTTCATTCCACAATTACGACAACCATCGACCGGTGTGACTGGTCAGCGTCGCCCCTACCAGCCAACCAGCCACAACTCATGTCATTAGACCAGCCTTCTTTCCGTCTCTCCCCTTACGTATCTTGTTCGGCCTCTTCTGACTGGTGGAGACGTAATAAGACAACTTTGGGACAGGGCTTGGGTCGTAGTCTACTTGATATAGGTGGTGTCTCCTGAGGTTGGTAAAGATTATAAATTCCGTGTTCCAACCCACAGCGATCATCACTATTCCCAACGACTGCTGAACCCGCAACCACAATATTATATGTCTAGCAACTCCCTCGACCGTATCCACATTTTATACACCTATTTGACAGTTCGTTGACCCTTGTGTTTCTTCTTGTTATAAATCAACATGGAACGACCGCCATCACAGCTGAGTCTGGAAAATATTATGAAGCTGGCTTTTTTTAACTTCCATCCACGAAAAAGAAAATTTGTAAAATATTTGCTTATGTGTATATACAAAGCGCGTCCTTCACCTCAGCGACAGGACACTCTCACTCTATACTGTCACCCACACTTCATTTCTTTCCCGCTATTGAAAATAAAACCGTTAAAATTTTGTTCTATTGATAACTCCAAAGTATCTAAGGCCACGTAGACATGCACTAAAAATAAAGCAAGCTTTCCCACTTCCATTTAGTGATAATCAGCGTAATTAGAGGATAAGCGCACAGCCACAACGTTGCCAGAAACCTATTGGACCCAGAACATGCTCTCATTGGCTTATTTCTATGACGTCATTTTGAAGATTTGGCTATTGGCTGAGCGACTGCAAAGACCTGACGCCTCTACCAACACATCAGCTCTGAAGGGCAATTTGACTCTTTCTCCGGCAGGCATTACGAGGCACTTATCCAACTGTAGGGTTCTAGGATAGTTGAGTTGTCACCTCGGATAGGCGACCGCAATGGTGAAAATGATTAGGTGAGGAATTGCTTCTGATGGCTGAGATGACCTCATCTGATTGTGTAGGTAGGAATGATGACGCTTAGTAAATGTAAGACCAACAAACATAAATATATGATAAATAAAGAAAAAAACACAGATGGAGAGACAAAAGCAAATAAAAGACAGATCGGATGAAGTGCATTTAAAAAGAAGTTCTGTTTGCCAGGGGTGAAAAGGTACAATCAGGAGATAAAAGGATATTGAGAACTTTCATCGAAGGAGTAACTCTTATCGTGCGAGACCGAGAGACGTAGAGATACACGTGACAACACCATCGAATACCAAAACCAGTCCTTGCCTCGATCCGCTGACACGTTAGAAAAGCCACTTATGTTATTGCTTGTAAGATTCTATTATATGTGTCATGATATTTAGGATTATAATTATATATCACTCAGAGTGAGAGCCCTAGTGTGTGCGTGTGCGTGTGCGTGTGCGTGCGTGCGTGCGTGCGTGCGTGCGTGCGTGGGTGTGTGTGTGTGTGTGTGTAGGCGATCGTCTGGGTGAAACGAGTTGTGCGTAGTAGTTGTCGGGTGGGAAGGCTTGTGATTGGTGGCTGGCGCGGAGCCGCGGCAGAGGGAGGCAGAGGTGAAAAATCGGTGGGTGTTGAGGGCGGGGGAGGTGGTGGAGCCGTGGGTAGTCGCTGACCCCACACAAAAATACCAAAAGGTGCTGGAATTGTTGCGGTTTTCTGTTGCTTAGCAATCCAGGCAGCTTGCCGTTCACGACCCCGTTCCACGAGACGAAGGCGGGCAGGGCAGGACTTGTTCCAGGCGTGGTGGGCCTGGTTACAGTTGGGACAATGTTGGATAATATCATGTTTTGCCTTGTATTTAACTAGATACTCCTGTGTTTCGTGGGATTCGCTGCAAATCCCACACATGACGTTTGCACAGGAGTCTTGATGGTGACCAAAGCGGTGGCAGCGGTAACACCACAGTGGTTCGGGCACCCAGGGGCGGAGGTAAAAAGTCCCCCAGCTGTCCAAGGACAACAGGGGTAGGAGAAGACCACGTAGAGTGACGGTCACTTGGCGTGTGGCCTCTTTGGTGCGGAGTGTCTGACAGCGGGTAGCTTCTTTGACTTGGGGATGGTGTAGTAATAACTCCGTGGGTAGACACCACACGTGACTACACCACGCGTGGTGTTGATATGGGGGTCAAGCTGAACCAGCTTGACCCTGGTGGTGCTACAGTTGACTGCAACATCCTGCAGGTATTGGAAGGTCTCAGTGGATTTGGGGAGGATGACAGAGCTGCCATCCTTCTCCGGCAGGCATTGCATCACCAGAGTATGGCAATCCTCTTCAAGGACAGCCACGGCGTCGTAGGATGTCTGAAAACCATCTTGAAGGGGGACTCGAAATGCAGGGAACTCCTGTTCTGAGAAGGCGGGTTGCGGAGATGAGACACCAACCATGGTGGCCTGGGCGGTGCGAGTGTGGCGCCGCTTGCTCGACACCGTGGTGAAGCCATCATCATCAGGGGCGGAGAGAGCGGTGGTGGAGGATGAGGAGGCGACACCCAGATGTAATGCTGAAGGAGTAGACTCAAGGGCTGCAGCAGGCGTTGCAACAGCACTGGGAGGTGTAGCTGTAGCAGAAACAGAGGCGGATGGCGGGATGAAGTGGCGGGCAGTCTTACAAAGAGGAAAACCGCCCCGTGAAGCACTTCGCGAGACGATGAGTTGGAACCCAACGATGACGTGCTGCCAGGCGACGATGGAAGCCGAGGACGTTTTGGGATGGCACCTGTAGGGTGGATGGGCTGCGACTGAGGACGGGAAACCACCACAAGTGAGGCTCCCGAAAGGCGAGGGATGCAGGAAGCCCTCATCCCGATAAAACGGCAGGAGGACACAGGCGTGTGCCTCCTGACGTGGGTAAAACTCGAGCAGTGGTGGCTACGTCCGTCCCGTCTGAAAGCTGGATGCGAACTGAATAGAACTTGATGGGAATTACTGAAAACCATGAGTCAAGGATAGGGGGGACGATGTTAAGAACCTTGGGAACGTTATACAGGAGTCTTTTTTGTGGTCTTGGCAGATGCTTTATAAATTCCTTTGTGCTTTGCTATAATGTTGAATGGAATTGTAAGATAGAATATTTCTAATTATATAAAATACAGTACAAAATTCAGATTTAAAAGATGGCTTATGAAAACCATACATTATTTTAGGCGAACAAGAACTTCATTGCAGGAGTGAATGTGTCGTGAAAGAGAAGGAAAAGTAGGAGTAGCAGTAGGAGGAAGAGGAAAATGAGGATGAGTAGAAGCAGCACAGCAGTAGCAGCAATAGGAGGAAATGAGGATGGTGTGGTGTGCACGTCGCCTGGGAATACATCAAAGACAGTGGAAAAACAAAAACTCATAGAATATTTGAAAAAGTTTCGTACGAACTTGGTAGTTTGTGATCATAAGAACTACAACTTTCCTTCAGGAAACATAAGTTGTTTGTCTTCTTGGATTGATGAAATGGTAGCCGAGAAATAGATAAAGTCGTGAGCACCACCGAGCAGCCAAGCGGCAGACAGCTGATTGATGGCCAACAGAGTGGGCGACGCCAATCCTGCTGAGTGGGAGGAATAGCCACTCAACGAACGAGGGAGCAAGTGAATTGACGAGTGGGTGCAACGAACATTATCAACACTTTTCTGGTAGTTTTATGGACAAATAATGCAGAATGGTTCAGCGGCGTGACTATTACCACAATAACAATCGATTTGATCGATCCTTGACATACTTAATTATTATGTAACGTACGCAAGTGACAAACGTTAATGTTTTCAACGAAGTGAAAAATAAGATGAAATGTTTTGCTGTTCACAGATAAATGTGCCAACAGTGACGAATAAAATTATGATATAGTGAGTCAGTGGTAAAGCGGCGGGATTAATAGGGTGAGAAAAAGGATGATTTGTTCGGTTGAGGACGGGATTTTTGCTTCTTACTTTAAGTTTTGTATATATTACAATTAATAAGTGAGGGAAAATGGACATTTTAAAACAAAGGAGATCCATTATCATTGTATTACATCAGAATCAGAGCATGGAGAAAAATGCATGACAGTATACCAATATTTCCTAGATAAGCAAATATCATAACATAGCAGAGTCTGTCACGTGATCGTCATTTTGAATCATCCTTATGGAAAAAGATAAATATTTTACAACTTCCACAATGTTCCCAAGTCATCACTGTCACTGCCGCATTTAACTTTTAATGAGCAGAAGGCTCTCCCATGCCTCTCGCCACCCACACCTCATTTGTGGAGCACTATTCGTGTCATTTTACACCTCCTCTCTTCCACCTAACTTATGTCTTGCTCTTGTTATCCCTCTTCTCGCCTGCATGTTCCAAGTAAAGTCCTTGGTCCTGCTTCTGCTTGTTACAACAAATTAACCTCACTAGAAACAATTTCTTGTTTCATTTCCTTTCCGCCTCATTCACGGGCTGTGTCCTTCTTTAGTTACAGTCTTGTATTCACTCGTTTTCTGTTGCCCATTAAATTGTGGATGCTTCTCTTTGACTAAACTTTTTTTCATGATGCATGTGTAATTTTTACCATCCTTTTTTTTATATAATGACATATTTTCCAAATCGAACGAAATTCTTATCTAATATTTGTTATGCGTTGATATTTTGTCATATGCTTTCATCTTTAATGTGTTTTCCTCAGGAGTGCATAAGTATTATTAAATTTTATCATCCGACTTGTTTTTAATCGCGTTTTCATGTAAATGTTTAGAATCGTGAACTTCACATTCTAAAACAGTAAACAGTAAGACAGTCAGATCAGAGGACACAGTTAGATTTTTAAGATGCATTATTTTATTATTCTATTTTACAGCCAAACTTGAACCTCTAAGCTGGGAACTTTTTTTTTCTCTCTCTCTCTCTCTCTCTCTCTCTCTCTCTCTCTCTCTCTCTCTCTCTCTCTCTCTCTCTCTCTCTCTCTCTCTCTCTCTCTCTCTCTCTCTCTCTCTCTCTCTCTCTCTCTCTCTCTCTCTCTATCTATCTATCTATCTATCTATCTATCTCTCTATCTATCTATCTATCTCATTCAATGGTAAATATTCAAGAGAAGCAATATGCCATACCACCAATAAGAAATTACCGCTGCACTACAGTATCATCAACGACCTCAGGCACAATGATCACAGCATATTCCACCACCACCACCACCACCACCACCACCACCATTACCACCACCACCACCACCACCATTACCACCACCACCACCACCATCACCACCACCACCATTACCACCACCACCACCACCATCACCACCACCACCACCACCACCATTACCACCACCACCACCACCATCACCACCACCACCATTACCACCACCACCACCACCATCACCACCACCACCATTACCACCACCACCACCACCATCACCACCACCACCATTACCACCACCATTACCACCATCACCACCACCACCACCACCACCAACACCACCACCATTACCACCACCACCACCACCACCACCACCACCACCACCACCACCACCACCACCACCACCACCCAGGCTCCCATTAGCCTTCATTCTTGACTGTAGATAGTATTGTCGCCTTAAGGCTGTAAGAAGCACAGTTAACCTACAATAATTATCATAATGGTGCGAGAACTTCAATTAAAAAATTTCGGGCGAGAGAGGTTCACTAACTGGTCATAACGGAGAGAAAAGTGTAAGACTGAACACAAGGGCGTATTGGAGCAGAAAACAGGTTGTGTTGCGAGCGTGAGAAAGCAGTAGGAGTAAAAGGTTCTGGATCAGACAACTTTTTTGTCGAATGCTGAGGAAAACTTTGGCGTCCTCAAACAGGAATTGAAAGTGACCACAAAGGAGTTGTAGTAGATATATGCAAGAATTAATTGACATTTTTAGTGACGGCACCATGAGAGGTGTATTATAATTGCGAGGATGTGCCAAGATTATGGTTCATAACAAAAAAGCAAGTGACGTTGTGTCGTTCAATACAAAACATCGTTGAATGTTTATGAATATACAGAAAGTACGAAAGTATTCGATGATGGAGTAAACATATTAATGAAGGCAACACAAAATTTATATTGAGAGAAAGGAATGGTATAGACTATAGATCTTACACCACAGTCTGATTAGACTGATAGTCCTGATAGTCCTGATAGTCCTGATAGGATGCTGAATTTTGCATACCAATGTAACCAATAAGACATTACACAGAAACATTTAATTTCCATCTTGCCAGGCTGTGAGCTTGCTGGCGACGTTAATATTTGAATGATGTCAGCATGCCAGTACCGTTGCTGCGGTCAATAATCTATTTACTAGTGCACAAAAATTTCATCTGTCAATATTCCTTTGTGAAGTTTAATGACAAATTTCTCCCGTTATGATTTTTTCTAACATTCTTCGTTGTTATTTATGTGGTAATATGCTCACCAACATATGTGTATTTGTCTGTCCTCAGGAGATAGGATAAAAAGATAGGAAACTTTGAATCTCAAGCTATTACGCATTATATTCTTTGAAGAAGTTGATGATTTTTCAATTTTGTCACAATAGTTTTCGCTCTCTGATTATCTTCTAGTTCATCAGTAACTAACATTTAACTTCCTATGAACTTTGTAACATATTTATGATGACCTTCAAGAGCATGTCTGTGCGAGTGCATTAGATAGTGTATAACTTTTTCAGATTTACACTCAAAAGATCTTCCGATGAAGCGATAAGTTTGTTTGCTTTCTTAACAATGTCTGAACAATGTTTGAGGTCGTTACTAATAATAGGTGGTGTGGGGTATAGGGGGAACCGTTGAGGGGTGCGGTATAGGGGGAACCATGGGAGGGTGGGGTGTAGGGGGAACCGTTGGCGGGTGGGGGGTATTGAAAATAGGTACATTTGAATTGAAAAAATGATAGATTTTATTTTCAGAAAGGGTAGATTTGCGTGGATCAAAAAGGGTAGGTATCACTATTTCATGACTAAAAGTACCCTTTGTGCATCCTTGTTGTACCCATCTTTTTTAAGAGTGTATTAGCTTCACAATGGAGGAGATACAACTATTTTTACACTGACCTCTATTTGTTCTTTTTAATTAGAAGTTATGATGACTCACTGCGTGGTGGGCGTTGGAGACGAGTTACTGATATAATGATAGATGACAAACGAGGGTGTGATTTCGGTGTAGCTGCTTCAAGTCAGATTACTATCTACAGTGACGCCAAAAATTTTGACATCGGTCTCATTGTGGTGGAATGTTGTTGATACACAGATTTACATCATTCACTATTGTGTTGTTTTGTGGCTGATAGTGGCGCTATTTGCAGAAGCACATTCCTGCAATTAGAAGTGTGCACGCTGATAAATGATCTTGTCTTGTTTTTCCAAGCTGAGCATGTGTTTCATGATGATAATATTGATGAAGCTCATAGTCAGGTCAACGAAAGTGAGGCGCACTGAAGTTATGCGTTTCATTGTAGAGGAATAATTTAAGAAAGTAAACAAGTTAGGAGATTTCATAATCGCATTGCTGGGATCAGGCTTAGGGTATAAGACATGGCAGTGGGACAAAGAATATTGGAAAATTGAGATTAAGTTGATATGACTATTCGTTAGGAACATTTTAAATAATTTAGAGAAACACTTATACGTTGTTAAAATTTGACTGCAAAGTTGACTGAAATTGGATTGAAGCGTTTAACCTTGAGGTGCTGAAAGTCTTTTTCATTTCTAATTTCCTGTACCTGTAGTTTAGGAACGTGAAAATAAGCAGCGAGGCTATACATGTTATGAGGAAAGAGTCCAAATCTCGTGTCGAAAAAAATGCAGTTTTGCCCTTCAAACCTTTATGCGATAAGAGGCAAAGGAAAGAAAAGTAACCTACTCGTTTTGACACCAATTAAATGTTTTGATTTTGACTATTGCTTGGTATTGGCTTGTCTTAGATGCTGGAGCTTGGCCGATTGATAATTCTTTTTG
>JAXIVD010005766.1:22500-27275 GCA_036785275.1 Cancer borealis
CACACACACACACACACACACACACACACACACACACACACACACACACACACACACACACACACACACACACACACACACACACACACACACACACACACACACACACACACACACACACACACACACACACACACACACACACACACACACACACACACACACACACACACACACACACACACACACACACACACACACACACACACACACACACACACACACACACACACACACACACACACACACACACACACACACACACACACACACACACACACACACACACACACACACACACACACACACACACACACACACACACACACACACACACACACACACACACACACACACACACACACACACACACACACACACACACACACACACACACACACACACACACACACACACACACACACACACACACACACACACACACACACACACACACACACACACACACACACACACACACACACACACACACACACACACACACACACACACACACACACACACACACACACACACACACACACACACACACACACACACACACACACACACACACACACACACACACACACACACACACACACACACACACACACACACACACACACACACACACACACACACACACACACACACACACACACACACACACACACACACACACACACACACACACACACACACACACACACACACACACACACACACACACACACACACACACACACCACACACACACACACACACACACACACACACACACACACACACACACACACACACACACACACACACACACACACACACACACACACACACACACACACACACACACACACACACACACACACACACACACACACACACACACACACACACACACACACACACACACACACACACACACACACACACACACACACACACACACACACACACACACACACACACACACACACACACACACACACACACACACACACACACACACACACACACACACACACACACACACACACACACACACACACACACACACACACACACACACACACACACACACACACACACACACACACACACACACACACACACACACACACACACACACACACACACACACACACACACACACACACACACACACACACACACACACACACACACACACACACACACACACACACACACACACACACACACACACACACACACACACACACACACACACACACACACACACACACACACACACACACACACACACACACACACACACACACACACACACACACACACACACACACACACACACACACACACACACACACACACACACACACACACACACACACTGCATCAAACGTCTGTTGTACTCTAAATGTGGTATGAACATCCTGAAGACCTTCATACTCCCTTCGTTTTCACCAGCTTCTAGGGTTCTAAAGAGTAGTGACAATGAGTCAATCCGATAAAGTTATTAAAAGAACTGCTCGGATTTTCGCAAGGTCATTTCAGCAGGAAAGTCAAGACCGTGAGTCACTGTGTATATCGCTTCTTCCTTTTTCCCCATCCTTTACAACCAGCATCGCCAGCAGCATCAATTCAATAATCTTATATCAAAAACTTCGATAAGTTTCCTTCCATGCCGCCTCCACTGCCGCTCTTTCCATCGAAAACTCATTGAACAAGTTTGGAAGATTTTTCATTATTGCGAGCGCTTTGAGCCGGATGTAGTGATAGCCTGGTCTAAGAAGCTCAAAGGGACATCGGTAGACTGTGACATTTGGGCAATAGTTTCCAGACCCAAGCACAAAGTGAACAATGACACTGGGCCGCTCGTGACATTCTAAATACTGACAAACTCATTTCGCTAAAATTCTTTCATTGCTTATAACATGGCAAATGTGGTCGTGTAGAAGTGAATGAGTATTTGTGAAATAGAAAAATAATAAAGAAAACTTTCCTTGTGAAAAATTTCATGAGAGATAGGCAGTGGGGTGGGTGGGGGGGGGGGGAGAGAGAGAGAGAGAGAGAGAGAGAGAGAGAGAGAGAGAGAGAGAGAGAGAGAGAGAGAGAGAGAGAGAGAGAGAGAGAGAGAGAGAGAGAGAGAGAGAGAGAGAGAGAGAAAGAGAGAGAGAGAGAAAGAGAGAGAGACAGCCGGTGGTCTAGTGGTTAGGACGCTCGCCTCACAAGCGAGAGGTCGCGGGATCGATCCCCGCGCCGGGTAGGAGACATATGGACCAAGTCTCTTATAAGTGTGTGGTCCCTGTTCACCAAACAGTAATGAGGTACCTGATCTCAGACGGGGTTTGTGACCCGCTTTCAGGGGGGAGAAAACAAATCTCCCATAAATAAAAATATACGGCAGTGACCCTTATCACTGTTGCCGGCGCCTACGGCAAAAACAGGCCCGGGAATAAAAATGTATATATGTATATGTATTTAGAGTAAGGCTTTAATTAAGATAGGGAACACTAACTATGTTATCTTTAGCCTGTATGTTACTAAGATCTATGTAATGTAGATGTGACAATGTGACAACTCTGTTAACAAGTATAAATAAGAGAGAGAGAGAGAGAGAGAGAGAGAGAGAGAGAGAGAGAGAGAGAGAGAGAGAGAATTATGGGTTTAGAAGTTAAGTTGAACATTATATGAAAATATTGCAAATGCCTAAAAAGTTAATATAAAGTTTCTGTAGACTGATGGTTACAATCTGATGTTACAATCTGATGGTTACAATAGTCAAAGGTGAAACATTAAAGTGAAATGTTGCTTTAGAGATAAAAGTAAGAAAAAAAAAACTTGAAAGGGAAAGAACAACCGATTGAAGAGGAGCGAGTGAAAGACATGTTGGCCGTGGAGGTGGACAGGCGCTAGAGGGAGTGACAACACTTCGGCCTGGGAAAGGGATGAAGGGGAGGACGAGTACCTGCTAGAGAAACAAATATGTCTGGAAGTTCAAAGGTTTGTGCAAACTTTAAGGTGAAATGGATGCTGCGTTTGATGCTGGTTGGAGAAGAAGAAAAAATACATCCATGCGAGAAAAGACAACCGGAAACACAAAGTTGAAAAAAAGTAACGTTCAAAAATAATTCTGAAAAAAAGTTGTCTCAAGAGACCAGCCGGGAGCTACAGGTCAGACGAAGGAGAACTCGAATATGTAAAGTAAGATGCCCAAAAGTTCTCTAGCAGAGAACTAAATCACAATCAATAACACCAAAAGAGAGCACGCCATGTTTTAATCCCGAAAATGTTCTCTTAAAAGATCACAAACCAAGAGGCTGACAGAAAAGTCTGCGAACATGAAATGAAACGCCGCCAACATGAAAGAACGCCTCAGGGTTTCTCCTTCTGAACAGAACCTTTATCGACAAAGAGCAAACTATTTCTGTGACAACCTAGAAATATTTGTATACAGTTATTTGGGAGTAGGAGGAGAAAGAATCGGAGTGGAGATGTTTCCAATGGGTATTTTCTGTTGGCATGTAGGCAGCATAAAAAAGCGGAAACTGTAATGCAGATAAGTGACATGTACAAGGTTTGGTTGATGCAAAAAAAATCGATGAGGCGACATGGATGACGAGGGCCGATGAGGAACAGAAACAGAATGCGTTACAGAACCTGAGGACAGTGTATGTTAGCGTTGGTGTGGCTGGCCATAGAAGGGACTTGGATGCGCTTTGAGTAGGAGAGAGGGGATTTAAGATAGCAAAAAGTAGAAGACTGAACAAAAAATCACCAAACCCCATTAATTTTGCCAGTAGCTTCCTCTGTTTTGATACTGTCTATTTTACCAATCTGCAAACAAATAAGTAAAATATGGTGAAAATAGAAAACAATAAGGACCAAACAACAACTTCACTCAGAAACGTTGCAGCAATAGGCACAAAAAATGTTCCTGACTCCCTGGTTATAAGAAATAGATTTACCTCGCACCCTCATGAAATAATTGTTCTTTAACCATTCTTGGCACAATCATTGGTATTACCCTTACTTGGGGAGCCAACAAAAAATACTGCCATTACTAACTGACTATACTTCTCGAAGTGATTACAGCAACGAAGAGTCTTGCACTCTTGTTCGTTCCTAACTGTGCCCGCATTGCCCGTTCGCTATCTTGACTCGGATTATGGAAGGGTTTAATTGTGTAAATCCTGTGACCCTGTATGTTGTCTAGCTTCAAGAGTAATTCAAGCATACAGTGAACGCCACGCCGTGCCACATTCACTCGTGTGTGTGTGTGTGTGTGTGTGTGTGTGTGTGTGTGTGTGTGTGTGTGTGTGTGTGTGTGTGTGTGTGTGTGTGTGTGTGTGTGTGTGTGTGTGTGTGTGTATGTGTGTGTGTGTGTGTGTGTGTGTGTGTGTGTGTGTGTGTGTGTGTGTGTGTGTGTGTGTGTGTGTGTGTGTGTGTGTGTGTGTGTGTGTGTGTGTGTGTATTTTTGTGTGGGGGAAGAAGGGGAATACGTGTACGTGCTTGTTTGTTTATTTATCTATTCGTGTGTGCGTGTTTATCTGTTACTTTTACGTTTGATGTATTGTGTGTGTGTCTGTGTGTGTGTGTGTGTGTGTGTGTGTGTGTGTGTGTGTGTGTGTGTGTGTGTGTGTGTGTGTGTGTGTGTGTGTGTGTGTGTGTGTATGTGTGTGTGTGTGTGTGTGTGTGTGTGTGTGTGTGTGTGTGTGTGTGTGTGTGTGTGTGTGTGTGTGTGTGTGTGTGTGTGTGTGTGTGTGTGTGTGTGTGTGTGTGTGTGTGTG
>JAXIVD010005767.1:15000-20000 GCA_036785275.1 Cancer borealis
GTGTGTGTGTGTGTGTTTATAACAAGGTGACGTCCCAAGCTGCTGTCTGTATGTAGGGGAAGTAAGTGTGTGGGAACTGACATCTCTGTTTCTTTTCTTTGCACCATATGTGGAGGAAAAGGAGAGGGAGGGGACGAATGAGAGAGAAGAGGATATCATGATGGTGTGAATAGTCTAGTCATGGTCTCCTGTCCCCTGAGCGTCCTGCTTCCTACTTCACGTCTCGTCTATTCATCACTCATCGACTCCTCCTTCTGTTATATGATGTTGAATGTTATTTACCGTTAGTGGTGTGAATTATTATTAATATATAGTATTATATATTATATACAACCTTCATTTTACATTAATTTTCATCGCTCTACAACTCAACACCTTCATTGCTCCTAACACCTTTCCTGCATCATTGATCCTAGACTTCACCTTTGTCTCTATTCCTCCATCTACAATAATCTTGGACCCTAAATATTTAAAGCATTGAATTTCCTAAAGCAGTTCACCATTCAATGCAACATTCATCCTTCTATCACCAACACCTCTAGTGCATTTATATACTTTACTAGGATTCTCACCTCAAATTCCTCCTACACATCCATCCAAATTCTTACATCAACTCATACAATTTCTCCTCCGAATCCGCCACTAATGCGTATCATCCGCAAATAGTAGTTGATTTATCTTCCACTCTCTATCTTCAGAATTGGCCAGACTAAGACCTAACATGACCTGAAGTCATGTACACCGAACTAATGATGTTTTCAAATGATAGTTACTGAAATACCTAATTTCTTCGTATAATACACATTCACGGTTCTCTTTAATACTAAATATTTTGCAGACAAGAAGTTTCTTGTCTATTGCAGGATATGACGTTGGTAACTATTTGATTATACATTTACCGTTGGCTTATCTGCCTTCTCTGCCTCCTATCTGTTGTTAGATATCTATTTCTTCTGTTGTGATTGCCTAATGAACGATGTCCTGAGATCTATGATTTGACTTCCACTCGGCTGCAACGCTGCGTGTCGAAGTAAAGTCACGTCGTGCAGTATAAGCTCCCGCTTCATATCCGATTGCCAATGCGATTTTTCGTTGTTGTTTCGGAGGAAATTCTCATCCTTATGATGACGCCTTCCTATTAAAGGGCTGAGGACAGGAATCTGGTGTGGTAAATGCGGTAGCACTAATAGGAGTAGTTCTGTGGATTGCGGCAGTGGGGATCTTGATGATAATAGTGAGGAGTTCCCTTAAACTTCTCGTCTTCCATTGAAGCCAAGAGTAAGACAGTGAATTTGTTCCTTGTGGAAAAATTATATTATCGGAAATGAGGTAAGGAAAGAGATGATGGCAAGCAATGGAAATGGAAGAGGAAAGATCAGGAGAGAGAAAGAGTAGTGGAGGGATAAGAGTGTTGGTGAAGGAGTCCAGGACGAACAATTACAGAGAAGGAGAGTGAAGAGGTGGAACACTTATGGAAGAGACACGTATAGAGGCGGGGCTGGGAGGAATAGGGCGGGATTGTACTGATGGGAAACACGTGTGTGCAGATAGCAGGTCATACTGCACGTCCTGGGGCTGCTGCTTCTTGACTCGTGGTACGCGTGAAACACTCCCTCACCTTTCACCTTGTTGTGAAGGCGACTGATGTTGGGTTTAGGGTACCCGCTGCGTGTGTGTGTGTGTGTGTGCGTGTGCGTGTGCGTGTGTGTGTGTGTGTGTGTGTGTGTGTGTGTGTGTGTGTATGTGTGTGTGTGTGTGTGTGTGTGTGTGTGTGTGTGTGTGTGTGTGTGTGTGTGTGTGTGTGTGTGTGTGTGTGTGTGTTTGCGGTGGGGAAGGGTGGATGCATGCGTCGTCATGCCTCGCCGCCGTATTTACTGGGCTCCTCAAACAGACATTTGTGAGTTTTATCCGCCAGACGCCGCCACCCTTGCAGAACATTACGCTGCAGGGAACATACAACACCACCCACTACAGCATAGCGCAGAATTCCTTGCACACCCTCTCATATCAGTTTGTTTTTTAATCATGTGTCTGACCTGTTTGCTTGGATAACATTTTTGCTATTGTGCTATGTGCGTCATGCATTCTCTGAACAGCAAGACTTCCCCTGTGAGAGCAGCGAGCGCACTGCTGGAACAACGCATCCATTACTGTGCAACCCTTAAAAGCGAAAACACCACATGCACCACTAATATTCCACGTCAAGGCCAGACACATTGACACACTGTGGAAAGGCTACATACACTTACATACTACATCACCTTATTGCATCTTGCACATAGTGGTGAGTCACGCACACAAGCTAAAGGCGGAGACACATTGTACACTACCTGGGAAGCAACCAACACTATCACCACCACCACCACCATCACCATCACCATCACCATCACCATCACCACCACCACCACCACCACCACCACCACCACCACCACCACCACCACCACCACCACCACAACAACAACAACAACAACAACAACAACAACAACAACAACCACCACCATCATCAAGCACATTACCGAGAGAGAGAGAGAGAGAGAGAGAGAGAGAGAGAGAGAGAGAGAGAGAGAGAGAGAGAGAGAGAGAGAGAGAGAGAGAGAGCGCGCGCGCTTGTAACCTGTTGATGGGTGGGACTAAAGCAAACATTGTAGGGAGTGGAATGCAAATCCTATTGTCCGAATCACTTGGTGCACGGCAGAGAGAGCTTCTTGGCTACCTCCTCCATCCTCACCATGCAGCAACCTTTTCTGTTTCCCTCTGTGTCATCCTCTATCCCTATGTATCGCCAACAAACAACATTCCTTCCCTGTATCCATATCTCAACCCCTGCCACGTTACTTACACAGATTTGTTGTCACACTACGTTCCCTGCCCGTCACACATCTCGCCCTTATACCACACATAAGCGTCACGCGCCGAGAGAATTGTGATTTGTTTATATTTGTTTATTTGTTCTTAATTATTCTTGACTACCACCACTGTTTTACACGGCATTAGTAGAAGATGTAGAGGAATATGACTAAAGTTACGCCTGTTACTACACACACACACACACACACACACACACACACACACACACACACACACACACACACACACACACACACACACACATGTAAGTAGTTACGTGTACATCTTGATGACAACAAAACAATAACCAACCGACTATCACCCTCGGCGGAAATGGAGGACAGGGACGGAGGTGGGAGAAGAGTGTGTGTGTGGATGCACGGGTGGTTGGGTGCGTCAATCACTCCACCACCTCCTCTTGTAGTGTTAGTAGTGGTGGTAGTATGCAAAAGGATCGTCATTGATACCATCCTACAGCTGCCATCCCTCCCCCCTCTTCTCCCACCTTGACAGCGTTATGCAAATGAGTCGCACAATGAATGGACTCAGACAAAATCGCACCTGCTGCGCTAAATCACCGCCACTGCCACCTGCTGCTGCTGCTTCTTCTTCTTCTGCTGCTGCTGCTGCTGCTGCTGCTTGCTGCTGGGCTTATCGTGCATGTGGCGGGGCTATACAGAGCGATACAAGACTGGGTAGTTGAAGGTTGTGTACGTTAATGGCGCCTTTTGTATTCCTTGCATGTTACGTACATGTATTCTTTTGACTATGGCTCGTGGGAAACGGGCTCGCTGCTCTTATCTGATTTAATGCCTTACGAACACCGCTGGCCTGGATCAAGTCAACGCTGTGGTCAGCAGTGTGTGTGCCCGCTCATTGGGTGTCTGTTGGCGTGCTCAGTGTTACGCGGGGTCTGTGTCAAGTCTAAACACCGGACACAGCACGGTTGTCTTGGGGCACACATATACGAGGTTGTTATAGAATGAAATAAACCCTTAACATTTCCTTCGCTTTTGTCTTGCTGAAACGGTGGCACACAGCTGTCTTTTTTTCCTCGTAGCTAATGACACAAGTATGCACAATAATCTTCTCTGAGAAAATCGCTACTAGACAGGGAACGTTTCCAGTAGCAAACTGTATCTATTAATATCTCCGTGAGTGCAGTATGACATGTAAGATTACTCAAGTGATATTTATTTAATATTTCACGAACAATGGCCTGCATCTCAATCCGGTTGGAGTAGCTTGTCTTGGCAGACTATTTAGTAACAAAATTTCTGATTTCAGGAGAAAAAACAACATGCTGCCTCGCACAGCCTCGACAACGTGGGAAACAGAGAAACCAACGTACAAATATTCTTTGAAAATTACATATATAACGCGTGCATCCTCAGAAATAAGTCTTCAGATCTAGAATAATATAACAGTTGAGAATTGAGTCAAAATACTGATTTGTTAAGTTGTAACTGTTATACTGTCAACGACATTGAAAGGCAGAAAATTATTGACCCGATTTGTCAAGAATCTTTTGCCGATTATCTTGAAACTATTCCGTCGTCGTGTTATATTTAATTGATTGACTGTGAAATTGTCTTCTGCTTTGATGTTGTCAAATCATTAAGTATTCTAAACACGTCTATTAGATCACCTCGCATCTTCAGTTTCCATAGTCTGAATAAATTTATCCTTTAAATTTTCCTTCATTGGATACATTCCTCAGCATGGAAATATTTTTTTGTTTTTCTTCTTTAAGCTTTTTTTTTTTTTTTAGCATTTCTATGTATTTTTATGTAAGATGAGAACCAACACTGTATGCAGTATTGAGATGAGGTCGTACCAGTGCATTACACATTCTTAATTAATTGAACTTCTTTTTTATTTCTTTTCAAAGGCATGTCTGATGAAACCAACCAATTCATTAGCAGTTTTAACTACCCTGAGCAATTTTGACTGGGCTTTAAATCTTTTGATATTATAGTACTGATATCTTTTTCCTTAACTGCAGAAAGCTGTTGGCCATTCATCAAATACTGAACGCGATCGTTATGATTTTCAATGTGTATAGTTTAGCATTTATCGACGTTAAATTCCAGAGAAGGGGGAGTGGAGAGGTAGTGAAGTGAAGGAAAAGAATATATGGAAGGAAGAACAGA
>JAXIVD010005767.1:25000-27251 GCA_036785275.1 Cancer borealis
GAAAATCGTCGCAAGAATGACTTCGGAAGCATCTGTCTGCCTGTCTGGAGACCTGCTGACGCGGCGCTGCTTCCTGTAGGTATCGCTTGTGTGGAGGATCGCGCAGGATTTTTAGCTACACGAAGAGGAGTTGATCTTTATAAACGGAGGAGCCGCGAGCCAGATTGGAGAGAAGGAGCCAGGAGGCAACGTGGTGATCCTTAACTAGAATGACAACCCCATAGGGGGAGATTATGTACATCTCGGCCAATTACCGATGCTGCTTTGCCTTGTTTTATTCTCTGCTGTCAGCTTCAGCTACACAAATGTTGTGACTTCCACATTATTGTGTACTGCCTTTGTAGCAGAACAAAGGAAGAACTTGTAACCCGTGAATACTGGTGTTAGTGTGCTTGCACTTGTCATTCTCGTGCTTCGTGATTCGACTTTCATGGTTTTCAACATTAGCAGTCGTGCGCTGATTAATGTGGCAGATGCATGTTGGTTGTGTGTGTGCTTGTAAGTAGTGTGGAGTGTTGGACGATGGAGTAAAAATAGAACCGTTACCCTTGCATTCCATCGTGGGGCAGTTGATGCCAGCAACTTTTGTGAGGGTTGACAGCAGCGTCTCCTCTAAAGTGATATATGAACTAAGATTGTAGTAAACTGTGAAGAAATTATTCGTTTAGTATCCAGTTAATGTAAGTGAGTAAACAGACACATTACACCAACGGCTCCTTTAACCCTCTTCTGAATGCATCAAGACGAAATGCACCAATTGTATAGCTATGTGTGTGTTTCCTACCCTACCTTCACCACAACTACTACTACTACTACTAGAAATTCTATCATTTGTATATCGAGCAGTTTATACATAGCCAATCTTGCCTGAGTGCCATTAACGGCGATCAGTGGGACGCATGCCACTCTGGCGTGGTCGTTGCCTTTACGAGCTGCAAGACCATCTCTCGCAGTGACGCTCAGTCTGGCAGGAGTTGCGTTTTTTCTTAATAAACGTGATTCCAGAAGACGACGCTGGTGATGGAGCAGGTCCTTCCAGCGTGTGGAAAGGAGGAGCGGCGCCTCTGTCACTCTCCCTGGTGCCTGGCTGCACCGCGCCACAACCATCCATCTTCACCACCCGCCACCACCCTTCACGCTAACTGGAGGCTGAGTGGACACGCGACGCTGACACAATAGTACTCGTGAGACATGCAAGGGTGCCGTTTATCATGGTTCCTTATGTCCTTTTGTATGAAGGACTCTATAAGGGGTGACACATAGGACCCCGCATAGGAGAATACAAAGGAAACAAAGTGAAACAAACAGCAGTTGACCTGTTGACCCATAGAGGCTGTTTCTGATAAACTACACTATCTGATCAAAATTAAGTGAAATAGGAAAGAAAAGGTGAAGGCTCCTCCCCACTCATACTCCCTCCACTTGGGATTGGCAGGAACGGTAGTATAACGATGCAGCATGTAAATAAGTGTATGTGGATATTTTAACGGAATGAGATAAGAACTATCACTGCTGCTAATACTACTCATACTATTCGGACAAAACATGCGTTACCAGACAACCAGCAGCAATCCCTCAGAAAGCGACATTTCATAAATATTTTCCGAACAACTTAGTTGAATTTTGTTACTATAACGGATACTATCTTAGTTTAAGTACTTGTCTAGTTTATTCTTGAAGTTGTAACTATTGAGCAATCGACGATTTTGGAAAGTGGGGGGGGGGGGGAAATATATATATATATATATATAATATATATATATATATATATATATATATATATATATATATATATATATCAAATACAGAACGAGAACAAGCACCAATCCGTAGTGTACGCCACATTTTACATTAAACAACCAGCTTGATGAAATATCTTTTAAAGCCACACGCTGTTTTTGTTCAGAAAGTCAGTCTTAAAGCCAATTGTTTGTTACCAGAAATATATTGTGTCAGTAATTTATTAAGCAATCGTTCTTGAGAAGCCTTATCAAACGTCTTCTGGAAATCTAGACGTATGAAATTTGACTCTTTACATCGTACACACGGAAAATATGATAAAAGAAGTCGAGCAAGGTAGTTAATCACGAATGTTTACTACGTAAACATGTTGCGAGTTATTACCTCCGCCAACGAAGTTGAGCGAGAGGTTACGTTTTATTATATTATTGTCTTTCAAAAATATCACTATATTGTCGTAAATTAGCGTATTTAAACAAGAAGAGAGTGGACAGCAGCCATTACACCCTTG
>JAXIVD010005768.1:0-27251 GCA_036785275.1 Cancer borealis
GTCACATAACGGCCAGAGGCGAGTCTTAATATAACGGCCACTAGACAGATACCAACTCACGCACACACACACATACACCAGCTGGTCCACACACACACACACACTGACCCGGTACACATGACCTTCACAGCAATATCAATACTTCTCCTTACCCCCCGGCCCCCCCAACCCCCACAGTTTTCAAGGTCAGCTCAGTAGGGAATAATAGCATGGTCTTGCCGCCCACATCAACCCACGCCCACACTCCATGATCATCCACCCGCCCATCCACACCAATCCATCACCAACAGTAATTCTCTCTCTCTCTCTCCCACCAGTCACCCTCCCACATACCACTATTCTTCCACATCACTAGATTCTCTCTCTCTCTCTCTCTCTCTCTCTCTCTCCTTGTTCAAACCAGTCTACCTGTCACTTGTCTGTCATCTATCTGTCTACACGTCCAGAAATAAAACGTGTTAAGACATGTTCTCACCTGTCTACGCATCCAGGTAACTAACTATAAACACGTCCTAATTAGTATTCAAATAACGGCAGGTAAACAGGTGAAGTAAACAAAACACGTGGGTAAACAAACACGTGATATGGAACCTTTGTATTGTAAACATTGGAGTCACGTGGTGTTGAGGTGTAAACAAACTGAACACGTGGTATGCTAACATAACAGGTGTGTGTGTGTGTGTGTGTGTGTACAGGTGTAATGATAGACAAGGTAGGATCATGATAATAGAAAGTTGCAGGAACAATGTATGCTGAATAAGGTTAGATAATTGAACTTAGAATGACTTAATGATGATGGTGTATACTAATTACTATCTGACAATCATTAGCCTACCCATTAACCTTCCATCTACACCCCTATTACCATTAACCTTCAACCCATTACCACTCGTGACAACCATTACCCTTCCACCTACGCCCCATTATAAACACTTGCCTATTACCTCATCCACCCACATCCCATTACCTGTAACACTACGATTAATACTTCCACTCCTTCCACCTATCCTCCACATCCTTCCACTCTGTCCCGCGAAGCTCCACTACCACCACCACCATCATAGCTACATCCCTTCCACCTAACATCCACATCCTTCCACTCTATCCCACATACCACCATCACCACCACTATCATCATCAATTTGGGAGTCATATTTTTTCCCGCCCAAACCATGAGGATCCCGCCCAAGCCTGGCAGCCGGAATCATGGTAATAAGCCTTCTGCAACCTGACGCAATAGTGGTAATTATGTCGGCTCATGGGACGGTACAGTTGTGGTAGGGATGGGTGGTGGTGTGGTGTGGTGGTGTGGTGGGGGAATCCTGTTGACGATTGGGATATTGAGAGGACAGGCACCACCACCACCACCATCACAAACAACCAAACAAACAAACATATATTATCGATGAGCTATGTGGCGCATCCAATATATGTGTGTGTGTGTGTGTGTGTGTGTGTGTGTGTGTGTGTGTGTGTGTGAGTCATAACAGTAATAACCCTTTCCTTTATCCTCTCCTCTCTCTCTCTCCTCTCCTCTTCCTCCTCCCCTCTTTTCCTGTCTCTTCTTCTTCTCCTCCTCCTCCTCCTCCTCCACACCAGCCTCTCACTCCACACAAACGACTAGTTATTCGAAATTAAAGGAATCAAAACTTACTAACCGACCACTGACCAGCAAGAGGAGGAGGAGGAGGAGGAGGAGGAGGAGGAGGAGGAGGAGGAGGAGGAGGAGGAGGAAAAAATATACAAGTTAACTCATCATGCCACGAATTACCAGATACATGTTCTCTTAATTAATGAAGGAGAAGTAAGAGGAGGAGGAGGAGGAGGAGGAGGAGGAGGAGGAGGCAGTGGTGTGGAGTGTGCCGCAAGGAGGAGCACCACTACCACAAGGTCGACTAGATGGCACTCTCCCACCACCACCACCACCACCACAGAAAGAGAAAGGTGCCCTAGACCACAGCCAGGGCAGAAGGAGGAGAAAGAGGAGGAGGAAGAGAGAGGGGGAGAGGGGAAAGGGAAGCAAGTAAGCAGGCAGTGGATTCCAGACAGGTAACATATGGAGAGGGGAAGGGAAGAGGGAAGAGAGGGAAGATGGGGAGACAGACAACCACCACCACCACCATCATCATCATCATCATCACTATCACCATCACCAGCAGGAGTCCCCGCCAGACCCTGACCTGGATGGGTGATGAGTCAGGGCCCTGCAGGAGGGATGGGAGGGTGGGGGGTGAGGGAGACAGGTGGGTTGGACTGGGCAGGGTCACCTCTCCTCCTGTCAGCTTACATCCCTCCTTCACTCCCTCCCTCCCTCCCTCCCCCCATAAAAGGCGGCGGGGCACTCGGGAACCTCACAGCTGGTCCACACACACACACACACACACACACACACACACACACACACACACACACACACACACACACACACACACACACACACACTCGTTACCTCCAGGGGGCAGTGTGGTCGCCTTAGCCTTGTTCAGCTTGCTATTCTTCATGTTGTTATAATCGTTGTTGTTCAGCTTAATGAAGAAGGTTTGACCACTCTTAGGAGGCGTGGGCGTGGGCGTGCCACCGGAAGGCAGGGTAGCAGCACCACCATGGGCGTGTGCAGCCTTGGTGGAGGGGGAGGGAGGGGGGAATGCCGCATCGGGGGGCCACGTTTCACAAATATCCTTAAAAGCCTCTGCACCACCGTCCGCCCCCAGCTTCGCCTTCGCCTTGGTCTTGGTCTTGCTCCTGGAGTTACCCATGTTTACTGTGCACCACCACCACCACCACCACCACTGCCGCGGCCGTGACTGAGCACCAGGGGAGAGCGACGAGAGGCTGCCGGCCTGACTAGCGGTGGTGGTAGCGGTGAGGTGCTGCTGGTGGATGAGGAAGAAGAGGAGGAGGAGGAGGAGGAAGTACGAACTGCGGAGAAGGTGATGTTGGTGCCGGATGCCGAGACTGAGGCGGTGCAGGAGATGAAGAAGGAAGACTGGGAAGGCAAGGACGGCAAGGACGAGGCAGCAGCGGTGGTGACGGGAAGGATACTGAAGGAACGGGAGGCGGATAACACTGTCAAGGAAGCAGAGGGAGGGGGGGAGGGAAGGAAACCACCACCACCACCACTACCACAAACAATGGTCAAGTTCCTGCGACACAACAACAACAACAACAACAACTCACTGCAACACACGCGCGGCGCCACACACCACCACAACGGGGAAGGAAGGAACACAGCACCACACACACACTCACACAACAGTAAGCAAGTAAACAGCCCCCGTAGCCCCCACAGGAGTCACCCAAGGGCGTGGTGGAGGGAGGGAGGGAGAGGAGGAGGGAGGGGGAGGAGGAGGGAGGGAGAGAAGGAGGGAGGGAGGCAAGCACACGTGGACGAAGAAACGAAGGAAGGAAGGAAGGAAGGAAGGAAGGAAGAAAGAGAGAAAGAGATAAAGAAATAAGCAACATAAATACTTGAAAACATTTGACAGCCACTTTGCTTCTGGGTGGTGGAGGTGGTGGAAGGAGCAGATGGAGGGAGACGGAGGGAGATGAAGGAGGAGGAAGAGGAAGACGGAGGGAGGGAGGGAGGGACGGTCTGGATTGCAGGGAGTTTGAGGCAGGCCGGTGGTGAGTCATCCTTGCAACACTCACTCACTCTCTCTCTCTCTCTCTCTCTCTCTCTCAGCCTACTACCTCCTACCACCCGCCCACCATCAAAATTCTAAGACGTACAGGGAAGAGAAGGGAGGACACACACACACACACACACACACACACACACACTGACTCACCACCACCACCACAAACCCACACACACACATACATACACACAAACTACGTAAATCCCAGAGCAAGAGTTCCCTACACGCACATCTACACACACACACACACACACACACACACACACACACACACACACACACACATGTACACAGATTCATGAGAGGGAGAACGTTCGGATGGACTGACAACCCCTCTCTCTCTCTCTCTCTCTCTGCACGACACACACTGCATAACAAATAAATAAAAAATAAAAAATCCAGGACACAAGGAATGCAAATATAATCCACCACAATATAGACGTAACAAGGAGAAGGGAACTGTCATCCATCATCATCATCATTATTATTATTATTATTATTATTCACACGACATTCAAACTTATTATTTTTTTTTTCTTCCCCCTTTTGCTGTGGTGTGAAAGTGACAAGTAATAACCGGTGTCAGTCCAAACGACTTTCATTTTCACTGACTAATAATAATAATAAATAATAATAATAAATAATAAACTAGGTATTGACGTGGTGGTTTTACGTGGTAGTAGTGGTGGTGATGATGGTGATGATAGTGATATGGGTGTTCTTACTTCACCATAACCACCATCACTACCATTACAAACCCCCTTCAAACCCCATCACAACCTCTTCACCTATATCATCACCACCACCACCATCACCATAACACATCACCCCATCAACACCATTTAAAACCCCTTCAATCTTCATCACCATTCTTCTTCTTCCTCACCACCACCAACACAACCTTGTCTCCCCCCCCCTCCCTCCCTCCACACCTCCACCACGAACCCCGCCCGCACACACCATGTAAGTCGACGGTCCAATACGACGTGTAGGAGGCAGCCACGGCGGTAGGATGAGGTCACCGACATAAACACACACACACACACACACACACACACACACACACACACACACACACACACACAGACCAGCAGTGTAGTAGTATCACCATCACCACTAAAGTATTAATGTATTTATATAAGAATAATCATAACACAGAAGTAATTGAGAGAGAGAGAGAGAGAGAGAGAGAGAGAGAGAGAGAGAGAGAGAGAGAGAGAGAGAGAGAGAGAGAGAGAGAGAGAGAGAATAGGAGTGGTCCATTAAGCTGTGGTGATAATAATGGTTTTGATGATTACTAAAAAGGCACATTTCCCTTTAACAACCATAGCCCAATCTAGCCCAACCTTCCTCCAGCCCAAACCACCATCACCCTTCACCCTCCCCCCCTTCTTATCTCCCCAAGGATCCCCCAAACAAAACAGCTGCCGTGTCCTAACTCCCTTCCCTTCCTACCCATCCTTCCCCCTCAGTCCTCCCCATCCCGTGACTGCCAAACAGAGGCATCGCTTCCCCACCACAAACAACACACGTGACGAGGGGAGGAGGGAGGGGAAGGAGGGGAATAAGGGAAGGGAAGGGAGGGAGGGGAAGGGAAGGGAAGGGGAAGGAAAGGAGGAGAGGAAAAGGAGAGGAGAGAGGGGAAGGAAACGAGGGTAAGGCGAACAAGGGGAGGAAAAGAGGGAGAGGAGGGGAGAATGAAAGAGAGGGGAAGGAGGGAGGGGAAGAAAGGGAGGGGAGGTAAGTTAAACTAGGGCACTGGGCCAATTTTTTCTCCCTATCTTCTCTTCTTTCCATTCTCTAATCATGAAAGGAAGGATAGAAGACAACAAGAGGAGGGAGAAGGATGATAATTATAAGCAAGTATCTGTTTACTAATACATATTAAACGTAACTGATCTCTGAGTGTATGATGTATAGCACACTCTTAAAGGGGGGAGGGGGGAGGAAAGAGGGGAGAGGGTGGAGGGGGGAGAGAGGGGAGAAAGGAGAAGGGGAGAGAGGAGGGATGGAGGGATAGGAATAGAGTTGGGTATGTGGAAGGGGAAAGCAGGGAGGGAAATGACACGTGGCGATAAGAGATGGGGAAGGAGGGAGAAGGAATGAAGGAAGAGGAGGAAGGAGGGAGAGAGGATAGTGGACGAATGCTTGAAAGAGAAAGAAAGGAAGGAAGGAAGGAAGGAAGGAAGTTGAGAAATGCTTAAAATAAAGGAAGTGATAGAATGTTTGAAAGAAGGGAAGGAAGGAAGGAAGGAAGGAAGGAAGGAATACTTAAAATAAAGGAAGTGATAGAATGCTTGAAAGAAAGGAAGGAATGAAGGAAGGAAGTGAAGGAATGCATGAAAGAAAGGAGGTAAGTGGAGGAATGTTTGAAAGGTAGGAAGATTAACTACTATGAGTAAGGCCGGCCACACACGTGCAGTTTTAAGTGACAGTTATGACTGTTCAGTTATAACTGACACAGTTTAAACTGACGTCAGTTAAAAATGAAATGCACACACACACACAGTTCAATCCCTCAGTTTTTACCATGGATTCCGAGGAGTACGATCTTGCCGCTCTCGGTGTATTCTTTGTAATGCTACAAACAAATAGAAAAAAGAAAACTAAAAAGCGTAAACAGTGGTGCAAAAAGTGGTTACTAAGGCGAAATCAATGTTCTGATATTAAATTATTAAAGGAATTAAGTGAAGAACCAATTGATTTTCTCAATTATTTGCGCATGACTGAAACAGTGTACCAAAAGTTGCACCAGGCTCAAGTTCCTCCAACTTCTTTACTAATTTGCTATAGGCAACATCTTTCTTTGTGCGGTCATGATATTCTTCACTTTTAACTTGCCACAGGCAAGGTTCAGATCGATAGAGTTCAATGAATTCAACAATCACTTGGTTTTGTTTACGTGCCATCTCAACAAACTGCATTCACCGCTACCACCTGTAGAAATGAGAAGTTGAGAACTGTACAGTTACGAATCCCCACACACGCTCAGTTCAGTTACTCCTTTCAGTTAAAAATATGGAACATTGTATTTGTCTCAGTTTAACTGTACAGTTTTGTTGAACTGACGAAATGAGCAACTGAGATACCCACACACGTGCAGTTTTAACTGACAGTTATAACTGAACAGTTATAACTGTCCGTTAAAACTGCACGTGTGTGGCCGGCTTAAGAGGGATGTGGAGGGGAGAGTGATATATTAAGGGAGAGGGGAAGGGGAAGGGGAAAGGGGAAAGGGGAAGGGGAAGGGGAAGGGGAAGAGGAAGAACATACATACCAACAGAGAGAAAGGCAGGAAGGGGGGCAAAAAATAGAAATGAGGGGGAAGAATGAGAGGTAAGGGGGAGAAGGAAATAACAAGCACGGAGAGAAAGAAATGAAAAGCAGGTAAGCGAGGAGGGAAAGGTAGACACAAGCACTAATATACACACCCAAGGACAGGCAGAGGAGGAGGAGGAGGAGGAGGAGGAGGAGGAGGAGGAAAGACAGACAAGCACCACTATTAATGAACCACCAACACACACACACACACACACACACAGATGCACTAAGAACACAATCTTTAAATCCAGACACACACACACACACACTTAAACAACCAGCTAGTTAGGTCAACAGAATACAAAAAAAGAGGAGGGAGGGGTCAGGGATTAGGGCAACACCTGGCGACTGACTGACTGTGACTATAGCGAGGTCACCCCCCCCCCCCACACACACACACCTGGACCACCATTTGGGTCAGACTGTGTCAATAAACATGGCACTCAAAGGTCAGGTAGCCCCCTCCCTCCTTTAAATATGACGAAGGGAACCATCGACACCCATGCATCTGGTGGCACTTGTCAAGGAAGTAGACAGTAAGCAAAAACAACCCTCCTCCCGCTCCCTCTGCCTCTCCCCCCCACGCTGTCCTTCACGCGGCACTGTGCATATGTGTGTGTGTGGCAAGCGGTAGTGAGGCAGGCAAGCAGGCGTGACGCAGAGTAGTAGTGGAGTTAAGTTGATGGTTGATGTTTGGTTGATGTTTGGTTGGTGATGGTCAACAACCAACACCAAGACATCATTAACTTTAAGCTGAACACCACAACCCAATACAGACTCAATAATTATGTAATGAGACTGTTCAGACAACCCACTTCCCTAAACAACTTGTAATCACCACACCACCAGTTATAGTTATGTAACAACTCATTACCACTATCTGCTAGGCGTCACCACACACCACCACCACTACACTACTACCACTACCCACGTGCCCTCCAGCTGGCCCGCAACACCAAGGAGAGAGAGAGAGAGAGGGAGAGGGAGGGAGGAGAGAAGAGAGACAGCATGGTAGTCAGTGTCATATCTAATACTAACAACACAATTCAGCTGTAAAGTAATTATATACATCTCATTCCTTAACACTAGACACCACGTGCATGCATTCGTTTCCACTTTGTTTATATACGAACGAGGTCATGAATGTAAAAAGATAATATACTTTGGTCTTCAAAATAACACTAAAATTACTGCTATTTATTCCCCATTAAATATTGTGTCCATGTCTACCTATAATGACCTGTATGGTAGGAATTAATACGTCTTAACAATGCTTTTAGACCAATCATAGGCTGGTATTCCTTCCACTGACCAATTACGAGGCTTCACGGCTGTTCCCTTGTTTTTCATACCTGGTTTATTTTGGTAATGCGTGCCGGCAGCCTCCCCGCCTTGGCAACACACGTGGTACCTTGTATTTCCTGTATTATTACCAAACACAAGACACACATTTACCTCTGAATACAACGAGGCGTCAATTAATCATTTATAGTTCAACTCCCCCTGCTTGTTATGCATCCTAATCGTTATAAAGCTTCACATTACTATAAAGACAAGTTAAAAGGAAAACATATACTCACAAAACAACAAAAAACTAGGTGCTGCACATAAAACCATAACACTAAAAAAAATAAATGGTTTTCAATTTCAAACCACATAACGGTAAGAAATGGGGGGGTACGGGGCAGGGATTGGGGTAGGGCGGGTTGGGGGGATGCCTGCCTGTTGCCTGTTGAGAGGTTACGAAATATGGCTGGGTAGTTTTACCGTACCTGAGGCTAGGGAAGGGAAGGGAAGAGAAGGGCAGGTGAGGGTAAGGGCATCTAGCTAGGACAGAGGCATGTAGATACACTTACCTATAATTTAAGTGCACTTCTCTACACCACACAGCTTGGTTATTAAAGTGTACGTGGTTTAGTTAATCATCCAGCTGTTTGGTAGGTTATGAATGAATACTTTTTGCACATTTTCACAGTTTCTAGTCAAGCTTATCGATACAAAGGACTAGTTTTTCGTTCGTCTTAACTATCTATCTATCCGGAAACACTGAGCTCGCTAAAGGGTTCCAAGCGGAGTAAATTAGAAGGGAGGGAAGCATCATTAACGGTTGTTGTTATTAGTAGTGTGAATGGTTAATTAACTATATGTATTGAACTGGCTCGGTACAACATGAACTTATTGATGTACATAAATGAGTGTCTTGTGTAAATGTATTAAAGTAATTTCTCCGCTAACCGTGACAAGATAAGACCACCACCACAACTATCATAATCCCGCGAACTCACCAAAGTTTTAACCACACCACTTTAACACGTGCCCTCCCGCTAATCTGTCTGTCTGTCTCTCACATACACACACACACACACACACACACACACACAAAGCCGTAAATAACTATTTCTATCCTCCGTCAGAACACTGCAGCAAGTCACTATCTTTTCTTGGCTTCTCCCTGGTGTGCGTGTGTGCGTGTGTGTGTGTGTGTGTGTGTGTGTGTGTGTGTGTGTGTGTGTGTGTGTGTGTGTGTCATCAGGCTTCTGGGTACAACTACCACTCTTTGCAGTATACTTTAATACCTCACTACCACATGTACGCATTTTTCAAACATGACTAATACGTACAAATAAAGCTAAACAACTATGTTATCATTTATATGTATTTTTTTTATTCCACTGCGGCAATACACTGGAAACTTAATTTACTGTTGAATACGGGTCGGATTAAAGCAATTTGCTAATATTTGATCCTCCCTTGAATAAAATTGTATTGGTTGTTTTAACTGGCTTTGGCGGAGAGCTTTTGTTTAGTACCAAGGGAGACAAAATTTACTCAGGTCTTTTTACGTGTATAAGTTAAACCTAGATTTAAATGAATTTATGGAATGAGCTGACACTACTTCAGGTAATTCGTTCCACTTGTCAATGACACGCTGAGAAAAGCTATTCCTCCGTAGTTAAACAATCAATTAATTGCTCATTGTTATCCTGTGACTAACTATACCTGCATGTATTTTTATTGTACATAACATACAATATTCTACCCCATCCTTTAAACACCTTGACAGTGAAATCGTAACGTAACAGTAATATCTGAGGTACAACAAGGCACCACCACAAAAGCAGCACGGTAAGCGAAAGTATCACAACTATGCAACCAAGTAAAACAAAGCAACGACCTGCAACAATGTACATAAGAACCTACCTAACAGTGTACAGACTTGGTAACACACAAACACACGTATACAGACACTAGTATACCCGTAGTTCTATATAATAATCCTTGTCCCACACTCCCAAGCTTAACGAACAACCATTACCCACGCCACCTTAACATGATCTAGCCTGCATGCCACGTGTAGATAGCCAGCTAGCTAACCCTCCACGCCTTACCAACGTATAGTACACCACCACCATACAAAACGTTATCCTACCGCTTGTACACACACACATACATACATACACACCCATCCCCAGCCTCCTTTAATACGCCCAAATACGCATCTTCAAAGGGGAAATAACAGTAAAACCACGTATCTTCACGCACTACTACGATAAAGGAATTATTTACAGCTGTCCCCGGTCCCTGCTGCTCCTGACAAGCCAGTTAACAGGAGAGCACAAGTGAAGGTGTCATTTACCACTTTATCTGTACTCACCGTCTGTTCTCTGGATGTCCACGGTCACCCCAACACCAAGGCCGCCCACGTTGACCTCCTCCATCTTCATGATTACACTAGGGCCGCTACAATCCTCGTAAAACGCCACAATCTACACATCCACTCGTCCACAACCACGGCTCTCAACACACTATTCAAATCCAGCCCGGCGAGAGTAACCACACCTCGGTCACTTCTTCCCGCCCTCCGCCGCCTCCTCGCACCCACTCAACTGCCACACTATTCCCTTTGTATAGCTTTTATCCTCGTTGGTCTTTATCCACGCTGTTGATCTGCACTTTGGACTGGCACTTGTGGAGGTTCAAATTTCAATGGTCGCAGGTGGTGGTGTGTTATCGAGTAATCCTGCCAGGCGAGGCTACCAAACAGAAGACGCTCAACACCCAATCACAACACACGTTACATACAATAGACAAAGTAATACATGAAGCTCAAGTCTTTTCCGGGTGCATACAACACCAAAATGATTGTCGTTTTATAGAGTTGAATGGTAGTATATAGATTTAAGGAATATTATGTATATAGTTTAGTTCCTTAAGTATGTAGATTGTTGGAGTACAATATCTTATTGTAAGACTATTTTTTGAGCGGGAAAATTCAAAATTTGAGCTAACTACATATGTCGTGCGTAATACATTACTTTACTTTGTTGTGACATAATTTTTTGTCAAGATCTACAAATGGAGTTTACTTATGAATTATTAATCAATAAACTTTTTATCAATTATTGGCGTAGATTAACTTTGATTAGTGAGATATAATGATTTTTGAGACTAACAAATATTTATTTCTGGAGACGAGCACAGCAAACCAGCCAGGAAGTAAGCCCATGTAAGTGTTTGTGTGCGGACTTTATATTAAAGCAGCTATGATAAAAATAATATGGAATTACATAGCAAAATACTTTAATTATACGAATATAATAAGTAAAACAATAGAGGCATCGGAATAATTTATGTAATTACTATTGCGACTACTACTGCTACTACTACTACTACTATAGTTGGATGTAAGGAATCAATGGAATGTCCCTGCGGAAACCATTCCAACCACTACTTAAGCAACTGCTTATTCTGGTGAACCGTGCCACACAACAATGGGGATCATAAAAAAAACTGCTGCCAATAGTGTTCATATAATTCACAAATCAGACATATACATTCACAGCATCGACTCTTTCACATCCCTTGTAACGAACAACCATTATCACACCCTTGTACCAGTAACCCAACACTTGTTTCTCGTGCTGAACACCAACTCTACTTTTCTCGTTTGATGCTGTTGCACACGAGAACTGATAATTACTCCTGGTGAAGTTGGCACTACTACTACTACTACTACTACTACTACTACTACTACTACTACTACTACTACTACTACTACTACTATGACTACTACAACTACTATTACTACTTCTTTATACTATAATTATACTACTGTCCATCCATCATCCAACGTAGTCACTGGGCGGACGAATATAAGTTATTTAAGTAACTTAGTGCCACTTTCAGTCAAAGTTTATAGTTACTTCTTTGATTCTATATACTTTGTTTCATTCAATTACCATTGTTGTGATTAGATCAACCGTTTATATTGAGGTAGTCTGTGTAGTACAATATTACAAATCACATTGGTTGAGACTGTACTAAACATCTTTTCTCCAAGGCAGTATAATTTCGATCTTGTTCTACTTTCCAAATACTCATTTTCACTATAAGTAACGATTCATATAACTATGTAATTGTATGTAAATAGGATTGATGTAGTTTCTGCGACACCATATGGTTTGGATGTGCCATTATACACGATTTTCCATTGACAACAGACAATGTTTACGTGGAAGGCCAACACGGTGTGGAAGGAGCGCGCTGATTGGCTAACAGAGAAATCTGGGGAAATGTTCTCGTATATAAAGTGAATATGAACACAATCTTATCATATTACTTACTTGGAGGCATGACAGTTGTTAGTTATACATGTATCTCAGTGTGTGCTTGCTGCCATGTTTATTAATGTAGTGTGTTGAAGGTGATGCTCCTGCCGCTGAGGGCTTGAGGCTGCGAGGCTACACCAGTCTGTCTTTGGAGGAGGGAGCTACAACTCACAAGCAGGTATTATATAATCCTTGGCCACAAGCCTGTTAGTGTTGCTTGTGTTTGAGGTATGAAGGAAATACAATGTTGCTGTGAGAGATGGTTCAACGTGAACATCTGAGAAGCATATTCATGATTGAGAGCGTCAGAACAGTATAGAGAACAGGCAGCTTGTGTTGAATTGGTTATGTAGACAAAATGAAAATGAATTAGTAAACGTGTGTCAAACAAATTGAAATGCAAGATAGTGTAAGTAATTAGACCATAGAAGACTGGGATGAAAACCTGACAACAAAGTGTACAAGTACTTGACAGACAGGTTTATCATCACCATGCACCTTAGCAAGCCAACATTATTTGACAGAGGCTGACCCACTTAAACATGTTTTTTTCGGAACAGTGATGGTAATGTGATGCCATAAAACCTAATGGGAAATAGTAGATCATTGTACATATGCTTAAAAATTACCACTTTTTCTCTCTAATACTCTGGTCATTATATTTCAGCTCTTAATAAAGGCTGTCAAGATGATGTCATCAACGGGCAACAGCAGGTTCCTGCGCACCCCAGGCCGCCATGGCTACAGTGTCAAGTTCAGTCCGTTCACACCCAGTCTTATGGGTGTGGCCACGGGACAAAATTTTGGACTGTCAGGTGATTTTACTAGATAAGGAAATTAACCAACTTGTTTGTGAACATAGTTCATAGAAGCCCTTGTACTTGCCTTTCTGCTTTATAGTGATTTTAAGATAAAAGTGATGAGCTGTATGGTGAGTGAAGGCAAGGCCTGGGGATGAGGCAGGTGATGGTGGCACCGTGGCATTTTCATAAATATTTCATATTGTTGCAGTTTTGTGTATGTCATGATACTGATTGTTGACTTGTTATGCAGGAGGTGGCAGTCTGTTAGTGATGGATCTTGGCATGCCTGGCAGTGGTCAGGTGTGCTGCTGTGAGTGGCAGGATGGCCTCTTTGACCTAACCTGGAGTGAGCAGAGCCCCACGTGTGTGGTCAGTGCTGCAGGGGACGGCTCCCTACAACTGTGGGACACGACACACCCTCAGGTGAGATCAACAATCTTGTGTCAACATACACATTCACTTGAGTTCAGTGCTTGGGAATCTTGTACAGAATCCATTTTTGAAAATGTTTGGGACTGAAAAGATTCAGATTTCAGATTCTTCCACATTTTGTAATAAATGTGTATGAAACCATTCAGATCCATACTCTTTTATTACCTAATAAGAGATTGCTAAGGTATTCACACCTTTAAAAATAGTTCGAACAGCTTTTGTCTGCTGAAAATCAGGAATTTTTCATTTATGTTCATCATGTTATGTCAACATTCAACAACTATGTGGAGGTTATCAGATTGTAGAATTTTCAGTATGTTTTGGTAGTTATTTCTTTATTGTAGGTAGTCCTTTTTGTAAATACTGTGCAGGTATATACATGTATATCTTGAATATTGTCACTTAACATGAATATTTAAAAAATATATTTTGCCAAGTTTTATGCATAACTTTTTGAATTGGCAACAACAATGAATATAAAAAAATGTACACTTTGGAACAGTGTCAGGGTACACTTAACGTGCTGGTGGTAGTGAGGTAGTGTTACAGTGCTATGGTTGTACTAACACTACTTCCCATTATGACTTGAATGGCACAGGCGCCTGTAAAGGTGTACAAGGAACATTCCCGTGAGGCTGTCTGCTTAGACTGGAGCCAGACCAGGAGTGAACAGCTGTTTGTCTCAGCCTCGTGGGACACCACCATCCGGCTGGTGAGTGTGTGTGGGGGGTGGGCGGGGAGGGAGGGGGAAGGTGTGCATACTGATTAAAGAGTCTAATCATAGTGCTGTATAAGGAATATAGGTTACAAGGTGTTCTCAGCAGCTGTATTGCAACTTTTATGTGTCATTCAGACATTCTGCTTGGCCACACAAACCTGTCTAATATCAATAGGCTGCAGTTAGGTATGGAGTATTTAATGTGCATTATGAAATAGTAGAAAAGTTGAATTTTCTTATCCCAGTCTTCATCATAAATTGTATGTTCACTACTTGTTAAAAGTATTTTTATCGTCATCAATGCTGAAATATAAAACATTGAGAAATTTACATTCTTTAATAGTAGAAGGGATTTGGCTACTGATGGGCATTTTCACAAGACTCCCCAGACAATGTTTTAATAATTTCATAAGATGTCTGGAGCATTATTTCTTTTCTTGTTAATTTCTGAAGGTTTCTTTGTATTTTAGTGGGACCCCAACCATCAAAGTTCCCTGGTGACCCTGACTGGCCACGAGGGTCTTGTGTACCAGGCAGCGTGGTCACCTCACCTGCCAGGATGTGTGGCCTCAGTCTCAGGTAGTGATGTCTTCACCACCAGGCATTCTGTGTTCATCAATGTTCACCTTCCTTAACTTTTACTAACAAACTTTCAGATATATTCATCAACACAAGTCTTGTTATCTCAAATCCCTAACTTTTTTTTTTTAATATATATATATATATATATATATATATATATATATATATATATATATATATATATATATATATATATATATATATATATATATATATACACTACATCACTTACAAATGCACGTCAGAGATGCATATCTGTTGCAGTGTTCAAACAGTCCATTGTCTTACAACTCCTCCAAGGGTCGTCAAGGCCTTGAGACTTAAGTACCACTAGTATTATTGGTAACTTTTTCTTTAATATTCTTGAGTTTCAAAAATTAGTCTGACACCTCGTTCCCAGAGGGATCGAGGTATCACACTAATTAGTACTTATTTACTGAAAATCAAGTATAATTTCATTGTAACTAACACAGTTACATATGTATTTCGAAAGTTAACCAGAAATAAACTCCTTCCAGTCTTAGTCTAATTCCAGCTGCACAAGTCAGACTGTCACTTAACAAAATACACTAGCATGTGTGTGTATATATATATATATATATATATATATATATATATATATATATATATATATATATATATATATATATATATATATATGCGGGCATTCATCTCTCGTCACATTGGCCTTTGAGCCTGTGGTGGAAATTAATCCGTTACGCTGGGACACAGGGCCACTGTGACATCCAAGTTTCCACAGTTTACCTTCCCCATAAACCAGCTAACACGTACCTGTACTGAACCCTCAGGTGATGGCACACTCAGGATATGGAACATTCAGCGGCCCCAAGCTGGGCCCTCCATGGTGGTGCGGGCGTGTCAGGCTGGTGAGGTGCTGAGCTGTGACTGGTCCAAGTACAACCAAAACCTCATTGTCACCGCTGGTACGGACTGCAACATCTGTGGCTGGGACCTGCGGCAGCCTACACAGCCTGTCTTCATCCTGCAGGTGAGGGGTGCTGCACGAAGGTGATGTGCTTGTCTTGGTGAATACTGAAGTGTGAGAGAAGGTGACATGATTAGCAGTATGTTCACATATGTTGATGTGTGTGTGTGCATGGGTGTGTGTATGACTGCCTTGTCTTGGCTACCTGCTCTAAGGAGGGATAACAGCCTGGTATATAGATAGATTGATCTTTCACTTAAGACATGACATATAAGGTGTGAATCTGGATCAATTGCCCAGAAAAAAAACCTATAACTAATAGTCTTTATCAGTCAGTATGTTACCAGTTTATTAAAAAAAATTCTCAAGGAGAAAAATACTTCTCATACGCTGTAAAAACAAAAACAAATTATTACTGACATGGAATAGGAGTTTGACATGTGTTTTGGTGCATTACAGGGCCACCAGTACCCAGCACGGCGGGTCAAATGTTCACCCTTCAAGGAGACTCAGTTGGCCTCCGTCTCCTATGACTTCACAACAAGGTGAGTCCCTTCAAAGGAGGCTGGCACCACTACTACTCCCTTGGACCACATTCCGTGGTGAAGGAATGAACTGTTTCATGTGTGTCAGTCAACACCATTGTTCATTAAGTGTTGGCAGGAGTTTGGTGGTAACTGAGGATCTTTACTAATATTTAAACTTCTAATGTTTCCCTTTGTAAGGAGGGAATCTGATCTCAGGTCATCCTTTTGATTAGCAATTAGCCAGATCATCACTGAATGGGAGTAGATGGAAACAGTTCTGCTATTGGAAGTTGAAGGGATGCAGTGTACAAGAGTGGAGTGCATGCACAGGAACAAAGGAAGACTTCTGTCGTGACTACTACTTTGAAGGAGTTCCAAGGAATAGGTGTCAGAATAGATTAGATTAAATCAGAATATTTATTTGTAAGTTAAATAATGTTGCATTTTTTAGCCCCATTTTAAACCAACAGGTTCTGGGACCACAGTCTGCCTTCACCATGTCTTCTGGTGATGAACAAACACACTGAGTTTGTGTATGGCCTTGACCTGTCCAACCACAATGAAAACATGCTGGTTGACTGTGCCTGGGACCAGAGTGTGGGTGTGTACAATCTTGGTAAGCTGCCCCACAACCCTTCATGCTGAGCCAATTGATGCTGATGAGGAAAGTTGTAAGCACGGAATAGTCATATATAGAGACTGTGCAAACAGAAATATATCATATTTCCTGGTGTCTAATGTAATATAAACCTTAATTTTAAAAAGAGAACAATATCAGGGCGGGTAAAAGGATAGGATAACACTGTCATGCAAGGCTAACAATAACCCACCAAGACAAAGTTATTTAATGTAATGTAAACTTTCTACATTACAATATCTTCCTCCAAATGTACAGTTTTAAAATACTTTTGTGAAACTGAGAGCTAGGAATCCTTCCCCTGAGTTTCTTACTTCTAAAATAAGAAAACAGCAGAGTGGGTATTATTAATTTCATTTGTTTACTTTATCTACATGTTGCCTCTTACGCCTCGTTCCCTCAAGGAATGTCTTCCAAAGTGATGGCCACGGCAGAAGAGCTTCCACCTCTTTTTATCCACACAAGCCCTTCTTGCTTGTTCAATCCCTTCCCCTTTATCAGCAACTCTTTCATGCATGTACTCCTTCACCCTATCCTTCCATCTTACAACTAGCCTTCCTCTCCTCGTACGAACCTCAGTTTCACTCACTCTTTATTTATTTATGTTCTTTTTATTCATTCACTTATTTCTTGGATATCACCTTGTATGTGCTTTAATTGGCTAATTTTATAGAAATGAATAGGATGAAAGAATTTTGTTCCTTAAACATTATATACTTGTCCACAGAATTTTAATCTTGTTCCATATTCCTTCTTACATTACTTCCTATAACTAGATTTATTCACATATATGTATAACATAATATCATAATTATTAAGGAACATAATCTCATCCTAAGTGTAGGTGTATGTATATACAACATATATAAGGTGGTCAGAGGATCTAAGAACCTCATTCCCTTTATTCCATTAAAACTTAACTTTGTCGATCACGAAATTAGTCTTGCATGACAGGCTCAGGAAATAACAAAGAATTTACATAACACCATGTTTGCTTTGGCCTCAGCCCATTGGTGGTAAGTAAGATAAAGTGGGGTATTTGGTGTATATCAATACCTAATTTTTAAGCTTTTTATCTTCATAGTTCATGTAGACAATTTACTTGCTTGGTGGTGTAGCAGTAGCGTGCTTGGCTCACGACCGAGAGTTCCTGGGTTTGAATACCAGGTTGTGTGAACATGAATCTTGTTTGTCTTCTTAAATTATGTAACCCCAGCTCACCTAAATAGTAAATAAGTATGGGAGTAAGCTGAGGGTTTGTGATCTTGTAATCCCGACAGGAGCGGAAGGCTGGGAATTCAATTTTCATGTATGTGTGAGTGAAGTGTGTGTGTATGTGTGGGTGCTTCCTGTAAGAGACCAGAAATGGTCTACATCACACCCTAAGGGGAAGCAAAACTTCATGTACCAAGTATCTCGGTGTCAAGTCAGTACTCGTATGTACAAGTATCTGAACAAATATTGATACTATGTAACTAGTGCTTCATTGTTTTCTGAGTGTGAATTTTGTTTCATGGTTTTGTGTACATACTACAATATTATGATTGTTTAGTACAAGTGTTTAGTTCAGGTATTAATTTGTACAATTGCTCAAATGTTGTTTGTAGTTCAAGTGTTGCTAAGGTTAGTGATGTTGAGCCTTTGTTGTCATGTATTACAGAGGAAGGCGTGGAGGGAGTAATCCATCATGGAGTTACACCTCACTGCATCACATGTCACTAAACTGACCACACCATTGTTAACAAACCATTACTGTATAACCTGACGCTCACAACACTGCCTTGCATCACTCTGTACCTTCACCTTGTCAACACAACAACACATTCACCAACACCACCTAGTCATTGTAACACTTACCTGTGCATACTGTTAAACATTACCATAGATTTGGAGAGAAAAGTATTCCTCATGTATACAGTTTTAGTATATGCATATTTAAATATATATTTTTACCCTATGATTGTATTATCCTTTAGAGCCTATATAAAAATTACAATTTGCAGAAAATTAAATGTATAAACATCACAAGAATGACAAAGAATATGTTAGTTCAATATTTCTTAATCTGGGTGTTAAAGCAACTCTAATGGCGTGTGGTAATCAACTTTTTTGTGTGCTGGTCTGGGATTTTGTCATGTGAAATACCATGAATTAGAAGCTAAATGATATAAAACGTCACAAGTAATTTCAGTCTACTAAGTGAATAAGAGATGTGATAACAATGCAGACATACTTTTTATAATTTCCTGCTATAGCAGTTTTAAAATAGTGACGATCAATATTTACTGATAGAAAGTCTGAGTCACTATGCCAACAAAACTACTTTGTAATCCCATGAAGGAAAGAAAGGTGGTGGTGGTGGTGATGGTTTGCTTTCATCTTAATCAAGGAAATGCTGAGCTCACAGGTTACCAAAAGTTGTGAAAACACTGAACGACACAAAACAAGTACAGCTTTCCCCAGAGAAGTACATTATAGATACTTGGAATGAAATGAAGGAAGAGGTAATGATGGCAAAGAATGTACAACTAAAGGAAAGATTGGACAGATATAGATACGGAGACACGAGTGTACCTCAGACCCAGTATACTACAAGTAGGTAAGTACAACTATAAGAAAATAAACACACACACACACACACGGAAACAATACGGCGGTGAGGGAGAACATGATAACGAAAAAGTATGTTCTATTACCGCAGACTAATATGTGATGAGTGGTGGCGGCTGGTATATGCTTGTAAGCCACAGATACTTTTTTTTTACGACATTTTTGAATGCAGGTAACCATGAGAAAGCTTAAGTAGGTTGGGATGTAGTAAATATGATTACGAACTCAAAATGAAGCTCCATCTTAAACCTAACTCAAAGTGCAGGAAAGTATGTACATATACCTACATGAAATGGAAAATTTGACATGTAACACGTCTGTCGAAGCAAGAATCTTTGTATAATTGCAAAATCATCTGCTGGAGTTCATCTTTTGATTTTTCACATATATTTCTTCTCCCCCATGTTTTCTGAGTGCAGCTGACGTTTCCACTGAGTCAAAGGCTTTTCTATAGTCTATGAAAGCCATGCAAAGCGGTTTAGTGTATGGAGTGAGACCACAAATAGACGCTAAATATAATACGGTGAATGAGGTTCTTAATAAGCTGTCCTTGCACACCCTACATATTTTTTAAAGATTCAGGGTGTCAGGCAACATTCCTCCCTTTCTCTCTAGGCGGCTGCAAAGGAAATCAGATTCTGACAGATTTGGCAACCATGACGTAAACCCAAGTTATTCACTCCAAGGGTAATACTAGGAGAGGGAAGAGAGTGTTGCAAATTTATATTCTGCGGATTCTGTTCTTTTATAACTCATTCCCTTCTAGACACATTTTGCATTATTGTTGTTGATACGTATTATTAACATTATTCTTTATATATTTTTTCATATCATCATCATAATTTTAGTAATGAATTGATGCAAATTTTTATGATTTCTTTCCAAATATAATGAAAGAGAAACTGTTTGTGTTAGTGGACGAGACAGCCGGGTGGAGAATGGAGGGAAGGGGGGGGAGGGAAAGGCAATATCGGTCCTCGGCTGCACCAAGATGAAAAGTGACACCACAAGCACCTCTGTCTTCCACTGAACAAATCCACCTCTCTCTCTCTCTCTCTCTCTCTCTCTCTCTCTCTCTCTCTCTCTCTCTCTCTCTCTCTCTCTCTCTCTCTCTCTCTCTCTCTCACTCTTTCACTCTCTCTCTCTCTCTCTCTCTCTCTCTCTCTCTCTCTCTCTCTCTCTCTCTCTCTCTCTCTCTCTCTCTCTCTCTCTCTCTCTCTCTCTCTCTCTCTCTCTCTATCTCTCTCTCTGTGTGTGTGTGTGTGTGTGTGGAGGCGGAGGTAGGGTGGCAGCCTTGGCCCTGACCACCCCTACCCTGTCCTGCTCTGCCCTGCCCTGTGGTGGTGGTGGTAGTGGTGGTGAGGGCACACACTCACACTGGCGGGACACACACCACCACCATCACACCTCCGTCGCCCTCCGCCACACTCACACGCTCGCTCATCCCTTCCTCGCTGCCCATTACACCTCGCTCCCTCGCCACCACCACCACCACGCCCCACTATCTCTCCCATACATTCTACAAACTCATTATATCCTTAAACTTCCCCTACACAGCATCTCTCCTTGTGGGATTTCCTCATAACAGTCCCCAGCCTTTCCCCTCCCCCATACACACCATCACCACATTCCCTTTCCCCACCACCACCACCGCCATAGTCGCCGCTTCACTTCGCTTGGTCTCTCGTCTCAGCCTCCCAGACAGACGCGAGCAGGGGACGCCGGCGGCCAGTGATCCACCGTATAAATAGCCGCCAACTTGAACTGGCATTAACGCTGAGTGTGAGATACGCGACCTCTGCCACTCCCACGCGCGAGGCACCAACTCTGCAAGGGACCAGCGTTCGCGCCTAAAGTGACACCTAACTGGAGGTACACACACAGGAGTACCGAGGGGCAGGTCTGTGTGCATTATCTCCTCACCGGCGGTAAAGGAGACATGTAAAAACTCGTACACTGGGAAGGAAGCAAAAAGCCGTCTGCGGGAAGGCGCGAGGCTGTCAGAAGGAGGGAGAGAGATGGACGGCCGGGGTGTAGGGATGGCAGGGGGGCCAGCCACTCTCCTACCACTCCTCCTCCTGATGCTCACGCCCACGCCCACACCAGCGGACGACCCCAGACTGGATGCTATGACCTCCGTGCTGAGGGAGGTCACGGGTAAGTCATACTCTTATATTTGATAACTGTGCGGAGAGACAGACTTAAGAACGTTTCTCACCAGTGTATTGTTTCGGTGTCATTGTCCAGCTGGTGTGTGTGTGTGTGTGTGTGTGTGTGTGTGTGCGTGTGCGTGTGTGGTAAGTGAACGGTCTGCTGGGAAGAGGGAGAGGGCATGGAGGGAATGGAGTAGGGAATGAGGGAGGATAGGAAGGGAAAGGTAAAGGAAGGAGGTAGGGTAAGGGAGAACATACAAATAGAGGGTTGGTGGAAACAGGATATAAGAATAGAAGATTGGATGGAGGGAGGGAGGGAGAGGAAGGGGAGAGGACAAAGGAAGAGAAAGGAAAGACAGTCACAAAGAGGGAGTGAGAAGGTATTACAGATCAAATGGACAAAAATACAAGTCCTCCTCCTCCTCCTGATAAAATAACTAAAACAAAAGAAAGTGACATCCATCCAAACCACCTCCTCCTCCTTTTTTTTCCTCCTCTTCCTCCTCCTCCTTCTGATAAAATAACTAAAACAAAAGAAAGTGACATCCATCCAAACCACCTCCTCCTCCTTTTTTTTCTTCTTCCTTTTTCCTCCTCTTCTAATACAATTTCATCCCCTCCCCCCTCCCCTCCCCTCCCTTGTCATCCAACCTTGCCCACGCGCTGTCAAGTCAACATATTCTCAAGTAACCCATTTCAGCCTTGCCCCAGAGCCTCCCCGTTCCCTCAGAGCACCACTTCCTCCCCTCACTTCCCCCCAACACCCTCAATATCCTCACTCCCCTAACACCCTCACTTCCCCCCAACACCCCTACCACCCTCACTCACCCCTAACACCCTAACTCACCCCCACACTCTCCTCACTCCCCTCCCTTCCCCCCAACACCCTCACTCATCCCCAGCTCTCTCACTCACCACCCACACCCTCATCACCACCAATTCTCGCCTCCTTACTCCTTCGTCATTCCCTCATTCTTTCCTCTTCTTCTCGTTACTTCACTGATTCTCTCTTCTTTACTTCACTTACGTATTTTCTTTCTTCACTCCTCTATACACACTTTCCTTAATTAACTTGACGCACAGACCCTACCCACTCCCTCCTCCATGCGATACACTCATTGGTTAACTCAGTCGCAATTATTAACCGCTGTTCAGAAGGCAGATTATAAAAAAAAAGACTTACCTATCATAGCAGACATGATGATCCTAAACTTATCCATACGTCGCATTAAATTAATCTATCAGCTGCCACATCCCTTAGTCTATCCATAACCTATCCTCTTCACGCCCCTTCCACCCACCCTGCCACTTGCAAGGAGGTCAAACAGGTCAATCTATTATTTCCTTCTCTGAGCATGTGTAGGAGGGTGAGAGGGTGAAGGTGAGGGGAGAGGTAGGGCAGGGAGAGCCAGGGCAGGGAGGGCAGGGCAGGGCAGGGGGTCAGGCAGGGCAGGGGGTCAGGCAGGGCAGGGCAGGCAGGGCAGAGGATCAGGCAGGGAGGTCAAGTAATTTAACCCTTCATTTCCCTCGTTACCGTGCGTGTGGGAGGGGAAGGGGAGGGCTAGAGAGGAAGGTAGGAAGAGGAGGGGGAGACAGTGGGAGGGGAAGGGGAAGGATGGGGAGGAAGATGGGAAGGATAAGACAGTGGGAGAAGATGGGGAAGGGAAAGGATGGGGAGGAAGATAGGAAGGGGAGGAGAAGGGGAAGGATGGGGAGGAAGGTAGGAAGGGGAAGGATGGGGAGGAAGGTGGGAAAGGGAGGGGAAGGGGAAAGATGGGGAGGAAGGTGGGAAGGGGAGGGGAAGAGAAGGGTAAGACAGTGGAAGGGGAAGGGGAAGGATGGGGAGGAAGGTGGGAAGGGGAGGGGAAGGGAAAGGTGGGGAGGGGAGGGGACGAGTAAGACAGTGTTACCAAGGAAGAGATAATATGTTCCTTGGTAGTCACGGTAATGTTTTGAAGGGACGTGTATGCTTGTTTATGGCACTACTGTACTCTCTCTCTCTCTCTCTCTCTCTCTCTCTCTCTCTCTCTCTCTCTCTCTCTCTCTCTCTCCCTTTCTACCCTTTTTTATGTACTTATCCACTACTTTCTTTCTTTTTTTTACATAATTTCTTCGTTTCCTCTTATCCTCCTTCCTTCACAACATTAAACTCTCGTTCATCTCACTATTAAAAAACACGCACACGCACACGCACACGCACACACACACACACACACACACACACACACACACACACACACACACACACACACACTGCCATGTTCACCCTGTCATTCCTCTTAATAAGGTCAAGTTTACACAGTACAAAAAAACAAAAACAAAAAAACACAAGACAAGGAGCTGCTGCATAATCTTTGACGTTAAGGGAAAAAAGTCTTACTTAACCCACTTCGAGACTTAAGATGAAAAAAACAACAAAAGAAACAACAACAGTATATAACAAAACATGAACCATCTGTGCCGCCCTTCTTCCTTCTCTTCTCCTCTTCGTTAACTCCTCTGTCATTAACTCCTCTCCTCCCTCGCCACAACACAGGTGGACTGGATCAACACGCACACTGTCACGCCTCCATGAAGGAAAACACCACGCCAATATCTTTTTCTTTCTTATGTTTTTTTTTTTTTCCTAAGTGTTTCTAGATTTGCTTCTGTCTTTCGTCGTTTTCTTGATGGAGCAACGCACACACACCATTTTATTCTTTTTTTTTGAGTGCGTGTCTTCAAGTCTTTCGGTTTTCACATCGACAATTTTCCATACGGACCAATATATTTCGGGATTTTTCAATTGAACTTTCTTTTTTTATTTTGCTTCCTGGATGAAACTCCAGCAAAGTGCAAGAGAAAAACAAAAACTGTTGGTAAGGCCAGCCCAGCCCCGCCCCGCCCGGCCCCGCCCCGTCCCCAGCCTTACAATCAGTACACAGTCCCAGTACGGCGCCTATCCCCGCCTGTCCAGTCCCGTGAGAGTGTGGCCACCAGTGTGTCTTGGGGGGAGGGTGGAGGGGAAGGAATCAAGGCCTACAGTAGGTACAAAGGGCGACACAGTCCTCCACTTGTGTACAATTGACTCGTGTTCCTTGAAGGGCCGCACCAGCCTACTGTACAAGAGGACCACCCAGGCCGGCGGTGGAGGGGGCGTGGAGGCAGCTTCCCTGTGTAAGGGGCGGCGACCCACGCCCGTCCTCACCATACTAATGACACCCACTTAAACACCCGGCACGCCGCTGACACCAGTGAAGCGGAACACCTGCGTGGAGGCACTACTGGCACTACTACTCAGGTGAAGGTGAAGGTGAAGGTGAGGGCGGCACCGTGCACCTCAGGCAGTCTTGTACCTCACTTACATCCCTGAGTCAGTACGTGTAAGGTGTTCAATCATCACCGCGGACACACACTGGTATTCACTAAGTGAAAATAAAGTTTGATTTCTTTCCTGTAGGACTAATAACTACGTAATGTGATTTCAAAAGCTTCTTCGACTCAAATTCAAGTCAATATTTACGGGTCACAAATTCGGAAATCCCTTTATGTCACAGCTACGTGACCAGCGTTGTGACCCACCACTGTGTTAGCATCAAGCCACTTCACTTATCCTCGCATCTACTCTACTTGTTTAATGTCCAGAGCGGCTTATGTCAGGTCAGGTCAGGTCACCCAATGATATGAGTTAGTGTGAAAGGACAAAACTCGCTTTCTAACAGTTATGCAGAGAGAGAGAGAGAGAGAGAGAGAGAGAGAGAGAGAGAGAGAGAGAGAGAGAGAGAGAGAGAGAGAGAGAGAGAGAGAATTAACACCACCCAAGGATACACCACCTGTTCTTGACACTGAAGCTTAGAACTAGATACACTGGAATGTTTTTTTTTTTCTCTCTCTCTCTCTCTCTCTCTCTCTCTCTCTCTCTCTCTCTCTCTCTCTCTCTCTCTCTCTCTCTCTCTCTCTCTCTCTCTCTCTGACAAGCACACAGAAGTTTTCTCTCGTTTACACAATTAAGTATGATGAAACAGCCAGTTTTTGCTGCCCAAGACTTAGTGCTTGAGCGTGTGCGGGGGTGGGAAAAGAGAGAGAGAGAGAGAGAGAGAGAGAGAGAGAGAGAGAGAGAGAGAGAGAGAGGAGAGAGAGAGAGAGAGAGAGAGAGAGAGAGATTACTATTGTCTACACATACACACATCCTTCCAGGCCCCTCACCCCCACCCCCTTTTTTTTTCTTCACTTTCCTCCATTCCTCCTCTCTTCTCCTCCCCCATTCCTCCTTTTCCCTTTCTCCACCCTTCATCCTTCATCATAACCCATTTTTTTCTCTCTCTCTCTCTCTCTCTCTCTCTCTCTCTCTCTCTCTCTCTCTCTCTCTCTCTCTCTCTCCTATCGTGGTTGACGGTCTGCCTCTATCCTTTCTTTAGTTCTGACGTCATTCACTCGACAATCATCAACCACACACTCTCTCTCTCTCTCTCTCTCTCTCTCTCTCTCTCTCTCTCTCTCTCTCTCTCTCTCTCTCTCTCTCTCTCTCTCTCTCTCTCTCTCTCTCTCTCTCTCTCTGCCTCCTAAGCCTTCCACTCTTACTCTCACCTTCCACCCACCTCTTCGTCAGTGACCTCTCCTCTGCCTTCATTTCCTCCACCATTCCTTCCTTTCTCCTCCTCCTCCCTACTTCTCTCTCTCTCTCTCTCTCTCTCTCTCTCTCTCTCTCTCTCTCTCTCTCTCTCTCTCTCTCTCTCTCTCTCTCTCTCTCTCTCTCTCTTCTCTCTCTCTCTCTCTCTCTCTCTCTCTCACACACACACACACACACACACACACACACACACACACACACACACACACACACACACACACACACACACACACACTCCCTTCCTTTCCCCCTCCACTTCGTTTCTCTCTTAGTAAATCATCAAACACAGAGAATGGGAATGAATATGATAAAACAAAGCAATGAAACAAAATTTACAAAAAATTGATATTATTAAGACCTCCATCTGTAACAAATGTCCTTCTCGCTGGCCTAAGTATGTTTGCCAGAGGAATAACAATCACCATTTTATTCAGTCAAGTGAGTTCAAGGTAATGTAAACATAAACAGAATGAATGCAAATATACCATAAGAACAAATGTTGACGTTTAAAACCAAAACTTCTTTTTCCTCTTTGGTAATATTCCAACACGTTTTACAGATGCAAACAGTGTTGGAAAATATTCGAGTAAATTATTTATTTAATTCTGCAAGTCTGCCTTCGTCTGCTTTCCAGTGTTGTATTATAACTTGAGGACGGAACACTGG
>JAXIVD010005769.1:0-2500 GCA_036785275.1 Cancer borealis
GTGATAAGCCAACAGGAGGAGGAGGAGGAGGAGGAGGAGGAGGAGGAGAGGAGGAGGAGGAGGAGGAGGAGGAGGAGGAGGAGGAGGAGGAGGAGGAGGAGGATAGGTGCACGAAGGCATAACCGTAACAACGTAACAACGAAGGTCAAAGAGTAGATAGGAAGAGAAGGGAGCAAGGTTAAGAGAAAGTTTGTGATCGGAGGGTAAGAGTAGAAGGAAGAGAAGAGCTGACAGGCATAAAAGGGGGAGGAAGGAGTAACAAGGAGTGTGCTGATAAGGTTGAAAGTAAGGGCAGAAAGAGAGAGAGAGAGAGAGAGAGAGAGAGAGAGAGAGAGAGAGAGAGAGAGAGAGAGAGAGAGAGAGAGAGAGAGAGAGAGAGAGAGAGAGAGAGAGAGAGAGAGAGAGAGAGAGAGAGAGAGAGAGAGAGAGAGAGAGAGAGAGAGAATAAGAGATAGAAAAGATAATGACAGAAAAATAGAAGATGGGATGAGGTTCGATGCATAACAATAACAAACAAAAAAATGAAGAGGTATGAAAAAACATGCGTTGCGAGGCGGGAAAGTTGATATTGGGAGGATGTTAGTGCGAGGGAGGAAAGGACTGGGTAGGGTGGTGATAGGAAGGGGAAGGATGAGGGAGGGAGGGAGGGAAAGAAGGGGAATGAGTGGGTGGGTGTTTGACAGTGGAATGGTGTTTGGGTGGTAGCCAGAATCCCCTACAGGAGTTGTTAGTAAGGACCCGTCAAGAGCAGGCACTTCTGATGCTGGAAGGAAGGAAGGAAGGAAGAAAGGAGAAGGAGGGAGGGAGGAGGAAAGAGGGAATGAAGGAGAACATCTAAGAAAGAAAGGAAAGAAGGAAGGGAAAGGAGGATTAAAATTAATAAAGGTGATAATGAGGTCAAAGGAATATGTAAGACAAGAAGGAAGAAAGGAGGGAAGGAAGGAAGGAAGGAAGGAAGGAAGGAAGGAAGGAAGGAAGGAAGAGAGGAAGAAGAATCATACTTAAGGGAAGAGCAAAGCATAAAACATATTAACGATTGAAGGAACACAAGAAGAAGAGGATAACGAAGGAGGTAGTAACATAGAGAAGGGAATACCGATAAAAGAAAGAAAGAAAGGAAGAAAGGAAGGAAGGAAGGAAGGAGAGAAAGTGAAGGTCAACCGTATGAGGTAAAACAGAACTGTTGAAAGGAGAAAAAAAATGAGGGACGGAAAAAAAAATGAAAAGAAGTGAAGAAACGAAGGATAAAAATAGACTATGTAGAAAGTATGTAGAAATGAAAAGTAGAATAGGATGAAAATATGTATTCATGATAAAAACATAAGAAGGAAAGGCAAGAAAAAATTAGGACAAATAGGTCAGTAGACAAAGAGAAAGTAGAACGAAGAAAAAGAAAGAAGAAAGGAGGGAAAAAGACTAAAGAAAGATAAATAGAAGAGAGAGCAAGAGAAAAAACACCACACACACACACACGCACACGCACACGCACACGCACACGCACACGCACACGCACACACACACACACACACACACACACACACGGTCCGCTAGCGTAGTGGTTAGCGCACTCGGCTCACAACCGAGGGGCCAGGGTTCGATACCCTGGGCGGACGGAGATTATTTGGGCGAATCTCCTTTCACGTGCAGCCCCTGTTCACCTAGCAGTGAGTAGGTACGGGATGTAAGTCGAGGGGTTGTGACCTCGTTGTCCCGGTGTGTTGTGTGTGAGTGGTCTCGGTCCAACCCAAAGATTGGTCTCTATGTGCTCTGAGCTCTTTCCATAGGGGGGACGGCCGGCTGTCTCGAGAGAGACCAGCAGCAGACTGTGACAGTGACAGTGAACACACACACACACACACACACACCACACACACACACACACACACACGCCCCCCCCCCCCACACACACACACACGGGACAAAACAAACCTAACTTTCAATAACATAATCTGACAAATAAAAAACTAAATCGGGCATGAGACATAAATCAAATAAGGCATTGTGGTGTGCAAAGTGTGTGTGTGTGTGTGTGTGTGTGTGTGTGTGTGTGTGTGTGTGTGTGTGTGTGGTGTGTGTGTGTGTGTGTGTGTGACGTGTGTTCTTCCTAATCTACTACTACTTTGATGTTGATGTACCCAAGGCACTAGAGACAATTAGAGGACAGCAGAGGAGAGGAGAGAAGAGGAGAGAAGAGAAGAGGAGAGGAGAAGAGAAGAGCAGAGGAGAAGAGGAGAGGAGATAAGAGGAGAGGAGAGGATGCTACGGGAGACGAGACAAGACAACACCAGACGAGACATAATAAAAGAAACCAAAAGAAAACGAGGCGACGAGATTATACACAAGGAGAGGAGACAAGAGGAAATGAGAAAAGACAAGAAAACAAAACTAAAGAGGAGATGAAGAGATGATATGAGACAAGCAGTAAGAGGAAGAAAGTAAAATAAAAGGAAATGAGAGGAGAGAGGAGAGGAAAACAAGGAGGTAGGAGTAAGGAGGAGAA
>JAXIVD010005769.1:7500-15000 GCA_036785275.1 Cancer borealis
TTGGGAGTAGGACGCTCGTTCCTCTAGTGACTCGGTCAACTCCATCTGTTAGTCCACCACGTGGCTCTCCTACCTCGCGTGCACTCCTGATCAGCCCCTTCACTCCAGCCGCTTCACGCACTTGGCCAAGGGTACGAGTGTGTCCCACGATCTGTCTTGCTCTTGTCAAGGTCAATCCCTTGCGTGGTTTCCTTCATGTAAGAAAACCATGTTCATGACACCGATCCCTTGTGTTCCTTCCACCGCCACGCACGCCACCCAGGACTGTGGCGCTGCCCTCTACCCTCCTTCAGCACGTAAGCACAGGAACAGAGGTGGTGTGAAGAACAAATTTTATTTTCTCTTCCACACCCCTAATATATGGACATGTATCCCGTAATTTTACGCAAACTCATTATTATAAGTAAAAGAATCACAAAATTGGAAAGAAAAACATTACCTTGACACATTTACCGGAAGACTTCCACGTTTCACGCAAATAATTAGCAAAGTTCTCCCTCTTCTTCCCTTGAAGTGTGCAGGAGGTAATAGCGAGGCGCCAGACACCCCCAACACATCACACCTGCACATGTGGCTGTTTCTAACATCCTAATATCAACTCATTTCTTGGTTATGTATAAGTAATATATTCAGACCTTATAAACAATATGACTTCAACTGTCTTATTTTTGACCTGCTTGCAAATTACTACTTACTCACCTCAGCTGTCGTCCCAGGAATATTTTCTCCCAGCCATATATAACGTATAATGCAAATAGTATAATATTATCCATTCATACGTCACCAGTTGTGTCACTTAATACCACTATATTCCAGAGTAATAACGAAATTCTGCTCATGAAATATTTGGCGCAATTTAAATCTTCATTCAGTCACGAAATATCGACCATTGAGGTGAACGCAACTTTGTGAAAAAGGTGAACAAAAACTTTTCACTTTCGTGATGGTGTCGGCTTCTGCTTTTCACTCACATTTTATCCCACTGACCTTGAGTTTTTTCAGTGTTTCATTCCATCATTACTCCCGTCAAGGCTTCCATCGAGTTAAAGAAACCTCTCGTAAGGTTTGCAAAGATCTGTCAGTCATTCAATACACTTCACATTGAGGAGCGTATTAATGAAAAAAAAAGTACATTTGATTATTTGATTACAAAAAAACATACGTTCCAAAGTTCAAAAAAGTTTTAACCGTTATTAAACACGCATATAATAATAAAATCGAGAATAAACTACATACAGACAAAACAAACCGAGAAACGAGCTGCAAATATAAGGAAGTTGCATTGCCGTTGATATTGAATTTCCGCAACAAAGCATCGAGGCAGCTGGTAAAGCCACAGGGACGCCGGGCTTAATTGGACGGATATTTCCCTCAAGAATACAAGTGAAGCCAAAACAATACCTCTGTGGGAGCGACTAATAAGACTAAAACATTCAGTTCAGATGTAGCGTTCACTTGTTGGAAGACCATATCAACCTCACAACCATTCCACGTAAGTTTGGTGGACTCATTATGTGAAGAGATTGGTGTGTACTTAAATGTACTTATATTCTACATAAATAAAGCCGAGTAGTACTAGAACGTAAACTTAAATCAATGCTTCGTACAGTTCTAGGAATATGTCAACGTAAATGTCATAACTTTACCTTTTGTTACGAAAATAAAAAAAAAGAGTAAAGTTCAGGTGTCGTTTGCCAATATATGAGTGCATCAAGGCAGGTGATGAAGTGTGAAATGTGGAATAACCTGACAAATGGCGTCTGCTTTAAGCCAATGTCCCGGAATGAGTAGCCTGAAGCGATGGAACAAGAGGAATGAGTTCATGACGTGTACACTCTAACAAGCTAATATGAATTCTCTCCTGTTTTCATTATTTTCCTACAGTTTTGTCTGAAAATATATCTTCGGAAAATGAGTAAAAATGAATTACACACAATAGCATCGAAATTACGACAGAGAGTTGCAACAACAATTTTGACAGCCAACAGAAATTATAGTAAGACTTTGACACCATGAAAACAATGTGGCGCCACCTCACAAAAAATAGCTTAACACTATTTCCTGTTTTCAAACCATTTGCTCGGCTTTTTAAAATAACAACTGAAACAGCAACAAATTATCACCATTATCACTCACGACCACGACTAAACACAACAAAAAATACTGAGAAATCACTTCACAAAAACAAAAATAATTAGTCCGTCTTGACGCTATACATAACATTTATTAGTGAACATCCATGTGAAACAATACATTAAGCCTTAAAAATGAGTCCATAATTGACACAACTTACTGACAACCAATAGTTTTATCACACAATATAATGACATTCTAAAGAGATCCTATTGTGAATCCACTTATCAAGCAATACAACGCGATAGATGAGCTGAAAGTGTAGTGTTCCATCTCCATCATCGGCTCCGTTAAAATGGTCAACACAACAAACACAACGATAACAAAAAACACTTAAAACGAACAGCTAAAACTAGTTACTAAAATGTCACAAAAATCAATCGTTTTCTTTTCACTCAATAGAAGCAAATCACAAGTATGAAGAACAAGGTTTCAAAAGACCTCACACACACACACACACACACACACACACACACACACACACACACACACACACACACACACACCTCACTCTGGACTGAGCTAGTGAGGTTCGAGACACAAAACCATAGACAATAAATAATTCATAGGAAGCGGTGATTTAAACTTTTATAATGTATCTCCTTTCATAAATTAACAAAACATCCTTGAGGAGTTATCTATCTCAACCTCTTCTCATTCTCACAGTTATATATTATTAAAGATAAGATAGATAGAGAGAGAGAGAGGAAGAGATAGAATGAATATAAGAGTAATTTACTACGCATTACATAACATTACTATCGTTGCACCTCCGCCAGCCTGCACACCCTTACCCACTCCCCTTTCCCGCCCGCCGCCCGCCAGCCACGGAGACGATTAGTGGTACAGTGGTCACGAGGGTGCTTGAGGGAAGGGGATCAATGAAAGCCTAGTCACCCCTCCTCCACCCCCCCATTCTCCTTCCTTACTCCTATCCCCCGCGAAAGACAGTAGTGGAGTCCAGAGTTGAGGAGTGTATGTCAAAGCACACACGCATGTACACACGCGCACACACACACTTTTTTTCTCTGTCATTCTCTCTCTCTCTCTCTCTCTCTCTCTCTCTCTCTCTCTCTCTCTCTCTCTCTCTCTCTCTCTCTCTCTCTCTCTCTCTCTCTCTCTCTCTCTCTCTCTCTCTCTCTGTTTAATTGATTTCGTGTTATTATTGTGTTGTAAAAATATTCAACTGTGTATGAAAAGCAAAACAAAAACTGGAAGAAGTTTTATAGAAAATCAGCAAAACTCAACGGAGAGAGAGAGAGAGAGAGAGAGAGAGAGAGAGAGAGAGAGAGAGAGAGAGAGAGAGAGAGAGAGAGAGAGAGAGAGAGAGAGAGAGAGAGAGAGAGAGAGAGAGCAAAACAAAAAAAACCAGAGAAACGAATACAACAAATACTAATTACACACTACCTGAAAGATGGTATTAAGCGCAGACATAAAAAAAAAAATGCATTCCATCTCTCCACAACCCCACCACAACACGCAAGACATCAATACAACCTACACTTATCCACCATTTCCACCTCACAATATTTTTTTCTTCCTTTTAGTGTCACAAGTATCGATACAACACAAGCTCCTCGATCCACTATAACACGTGCAACCTCATATCATCTTCTCTTTCGAGTTAATAACTAAATAGAGACTTGATGTACCAATTATAGTTAGTAAGTACCTGACGATGTCCAATTGTCGTATACCTTTCCTTCCATGGTAGAATCAACGCAACTTCAAGGTAGAATCAACGTAATATTAAACGCAACGTCAAGGTAGAATCAACGTAACATTAAACGCAATTTCAAGGTAGAATCAACGTAACATTAAACGCAACTTCAAGGTAGAATCAACGCAACATTAAACGCAATTTCAAGGTAGAATCAACGCAACATTAAACGCAACTTCAAGGTAGAATCAACGCAAAATTAAACGCAACTTCAAGGTAGAATCAACGCAACATTAAACGCAACTTTAGGGTAGAATCAACGTAACATTAAACGCAACTTTAAGGTAGAATCAACGTAACATTAAACGCAATTTCAAGGTAGAATCAACGCAAAATTAAACGCAACTTCAAGGTAGAATCAACGCAAAATTAAACGCAACTTCAAGGTAGAATCAACGTAACATTAAACGCAATTTCAAGGTAGAATCAACGCAACATTAAACGCAACTTCAAGGTAGAATCAACGCAAAATTAAACGCAATTTCAAGGTAGAATCAACGCAACATTAAACGTAACTTCAAGGTAGAATCAACGCAAAATTAAACGCAATTTCAAGGTAGAATCAACGCAACATTAAACGCAACTTCAAGGTAGAATCAACGTAACATTAAACGCAATTTCAAGGTAGAATCAACGCAACATTAAACGCAATTTCAAGGTAGAATCAACGCAACATTAAACGCAACTTCAAGGTAGAATCAACGCAAAATTAAACGCAACTTCAAGGTAGAATCAACGCAACATTAAACGCAACTTTAGGGTAGAATCAACGTAACATTAAACGCAACTTTAAGGTAGAATCAACGTAACATTAAACGCAACTTCAAGGTAGAATCAACGTAACATTAAACGCAATTTCAAGGTAGAATCAACGCAAAATTAAACGCAACTTCAAGGTAGAATCAACGTAACATTAAACGCAATTTCAAGGTAGAATCAACGCAACATTAAACGCAACTTCAAGGTAGAATCAACGCAAAATTAAACGCAATTTCAAGGTAGAATCAACGCAACATTAAACGTAACTTCAAGGTAGAATCAACGCAAAATTAAACGCAATTTCAAGGTAGAATCAACGCAACATTAAACGCAACTTCAAGGTAGAATCAACGCAACATTAAACGCAACTTCAAGGTAGAATCAACGCAAAATTAAACGCAACTTCAAGGTAGAAACAACGCAACATTAAACGCAACTTTAAGGTAGAATCAACGTAACATTAAACGCAACTTTAAGGTAGAATCAATGTAACATTAAGGTACAGCCAACGTAAGTTCAAGGTTCATGTATCCTCGTGAGTGATGTCAGTACGTGGGCGACACTCATACCTTTCTGGTTTCGTGTCTCCGCCAGTCCGCTATCAATGTTTTGAGTTGTACGTAACACTCCAGCACGTTGTCCTTGGTGTCCTTGATGTGCAGCTTGTCCCGCGCTGCGTCTTCGAACATGGTAACAGAGTAGTGGTCTTGCATAGACTCGAGGAGGCAACCATTGGCTCCGATCAGCCTGTCCCTGAATCACCGAGGCACCAGGAGGCTCCGCCGCACTTCGCCGTTGTCTTCCTTGGCAGCCACTGCGTCAGGTTGAGTGTGCACTGACTTTGCCGTCACGACCTCTAGCGGCCTTTCAATATCATGATCCTCTACTGGGACTACTGTGTCATCCAGTGGAGGCAGATCTTCCATTGTGATCACTGTCATCATCCTACGTCACACCTGGTACAGGCAGGGCCAATGTGCCCGTGACGTACCCGTCGTTGAAGATGTTGTCGCCAAAGTCAACGTAACGACCCTTCATGGTCATTAGACCAAGTACTGTACACCTGCCACACAGTGTCACCAAGTACTGTACACCTGCCACACAGTGTCACCAAGTACTGTACACCTGCCACACAGTGTCACCAAGTACTGTACACCTGCCAAACAGTGTCACCAAGTACAGTACACCTGCCACACAGTGTCACCAAGTACTGTACACCTGCCACACAGTGTCACCAAGTACTGTACACCTGCCACACAGTGTCACCAAGTACTGTACACCTGCCAAACAGTGTCACCAAGTACTGTACACCTGCCACACAGTGTCACCAAGTACTGTACACCTGCCACACAGTGTCACCAAGTACTGTACACCTGCCACACAGTGTCACCAAGTACTGTACACCTGCCAAACAGTGTCACCAAGTACTGTACACCTGCCATACAGTGTCACCAAGTACTGTACACCTGCCACACAGTGTCACCAAGTACTGTACACCTACCAAACAGTGTCACCAAGTACTGTACACCTGCCACACAGTGTCACCAAGTACTGTACACCTGCCACACAGTGTCACCAAGTACTGTACACCTGCCAAACAGTGTCACCAAGTACTGTACACCTGCCAAACAGTGTCACCAAGTACTGTACACCTGCCAAACAGTGTCACCAGGTACTGTACACCTGCCACACAGTGTCACCAAGTACTGTACACCTGCCACACAGTGTCACCAAGTACTGTACACCTGCCAAACAGTGTCACCAAGTACTGTACACCTGGCACACAGTGTCACCAAGTACTGTACACCTGCCAAACAGTGTCACCAAGTACTGTACACCTGCCACACAATGTCACCAGGTACTGTGCACCTACCACACAGTGTCACCAAGTACTGTACACCTGCCAAACAGTGTCACCAAGTACTGTACACCTGCCACACAGTGTCACCAAGTACTGTACACCTGCCACACAGTGTCACCAAGTACTGTGCACCTGCCACACAGTGTCACCAAGTACTGTACACCTGCCACACAGTGTCACCAAGTACTGTACACCTACCACACAGTGTCACCAAGTACTATACACCTGCCACACTGTGTCACCAAATACTGTTCACCTGCCACACAGTGTCACCAGGTACTGTACACCTGCCACACAGTGTCACCAAGTACTGTACACCTGCCAAACCGTGTCACCAAGTACTGTACACCTGCCAAACAGTGTCACCAAGTACTGTACACCTGCCAAACAGTGTCACCAAGTACTGTACACCTGCCACACAGTGTCACCAACTACTGTACACCTGCCACACAGTGTCACCAAGTACTGTACACCTGCCAAACAGTGTCACCAAGTACTGTACACCTGCCAAACAGTGTCACCAAGTACTGTACACCTGCCAAACAGTGTCACCAAGTACTGTACACCTGCCAAACAGTGTCACCAGGTACTGTACACCTGCCACACAGTGTCACCAGGTACTGTGCACCTACCACACAGTGTCACCAAGTACTGTACACCTGTCAAACAGTGTCACCAAGTACTGTACACCTGCCACACAGTGTCACCAAGTACTGTACACCTGCCACACAGTGTCACCAAGTACTGTACACCTGCCACACAGTGTCACCAAGTACTGTACACCTGCCACACAGTGTCACCAGGTACTGTACTCCTGCCACACAGTGTCACCAAGTACTGTACACCTGCCAAACAGTGTCACCAAGTACTGTACACCTGCCAAACAGTGTCACCAAGTACTGTACACCTACCAAACAGTGTCACCAAGTACTGTACACCTGCCACACAGTGTCACCAAGTACTGTACACCTGCCAAACTGTGTCACCAAGTACTGTACACCTGCCACACAGTGTCACCAAGTACTGT
>JAXIVD010005769.1:17500-22500 GCA_036785275.1 Cancer borealis
TCTACCTGTCTTTGTCTTTGTTTCTCTCTTTTTTTTTCTCTCTCTCTCTTTCTCTCACATGATATCGACACTCACTTTTTAAATATAAGTTTTCTAACCAACAAGTTAACGAACCTTTTTATCCATGTTTTTAGCCATGTGACTTTTTCTTAACTACTGTACGAGACGCGCTACTAATCTTACGAGGAACTCTCACGTTTATGACACACTAACCAACCATCATTAATTTTACTCCATCACAATGGTACTTATACAAGATTGGGAGGCAAGATTTATCACATCCTCTTCTGCGTCAAGGAAATGTTACACCGTTGCATCAAAGGAATGTTACTCAGAGAACTATTTCCAACACGTCACTGCAGATTGGCCGCGATTAATGACCGCTTCTGGGTGAGTTAGGAGGCGGATCCTTGGGTGCATGGGAAGCCCCCTCTATGGCATCACTGTATACTGTCCGACTTAGATTTAGTTATGTGCAGGGAAACCAAATTTACGCTTAATGCAGTTTTTTCCTAACGTCAACACCATACGTAAATGAGGATTATATTCGTATATCAAACTAAAAACGATTACTACACCAATACTTATTGTCATGGTCATTGTGGAATATTTGATGTAGTATTTCCAAATGTTGATACCATACAGAAACGAGGTTTTTGTTCTTATATCTACTTGCTGTACAAATCAAAGTACTGAAGGCGTTTGTCGGTATATCATTACTGAACTAATCTGTTCTAACCTAACCTAACCTGACCGAGGCAAAAACTAACACTCACATGATTGAATTAAAACACAAACTGAAAGAACAAAATAGTTCAGAAGTCATTGCATATACATATTTATTCATTCATTTATCTATTATATATGTATACTAATCAAATAGAAAGTTGTGGAATAGAAGTGTGTACATGTAACCAACACAGCGTAATTCTAGCCTATAAGCAAACGTCAGGTAAGAAGCACATAGACAGGCTTCCGTCACTGGTATGGAAATGCAAGTAGACTCTCGAGAAATACAAGACAGACTCTATTAACGTTTCTGGTTTCAACATTATACTACATTAATAACTTTGCATGATGTTGAGGAACGTAATGTAATCATCTAATGTATCACCAGAATAGCAACACGATAACTTCCGAGAATTATAAAATGAAATCTATCAGCTGGATATAAATAGTTGTTGACATTTAAACGAATGAAGAAATATTTCGATTTTGTGGAATTGATTTTCTTTTCCTTTTCTTTTTTTTTTTTTGCTTGTTTCCTATCATGATTTTTTTATTTATTTCGAAGACATTACTGATGACATATAACTTACAGCACATCACAACACAACACAAACCAACATGAAATACTGTACACACACACATGCGCACACACACACACACACACACACACACACACACACACACACACACACACACACACACACACACACACACACACACACACACACACACAATTCCATATCATACCCAGAAAAATTATTGCGTGTCACAGCATCTCACAACCACTTATCAACGGGCCAGCACACCTGCTCCTACACACACACACACACACACACACACACACACACACACACACACACACACACACACACACACACACACACACACACACTATCATCCCTTCCAGCTCACTAACAAAGATGATCATTCCAGCATGCTTCAGGTCAGCCCTTCGGAAGAGGAAGCAATTTCCTCCTCCTCCTCTTCTTCCTCCTCCTCCTCCTCCTCCTCCTCCTCCTCCTCCTCCTCTTCCTCCTCCTCCTCCTCCTCCTCCTCACCCTGTTTAAGATGAGAAAGGTTGAGTGGCCGTCCTGCGACCTGCCCCACCCCGCTCCGCCCCGCCCCACCCCGCCCATCCACGCCCCGCCACCCAAGAGAGGGATCTCATTAGCCAGCCAGACGTGTAGTGTAGGTTCGCCTCTGCTCCCCGGCCGCTTCTCCCGCCCTTTTTGTGTCCCGGCAGGAGCAAGTGAGGCGGACGTGCTGTTTATGTTAAGCCTCAAGAACGGATGAAGAAGAACCACGAAAGGAAAGGAGAGGAAGGGAAAGGAAAGGAAAGGAAAGGAAAGGAAGGGAAGGGAAGGGAAGGGAAGGGAAAGGAAAGGAAAGCCAGAGTGATTAATCTGTAAGAATGGTGTGTGTCTATGTATGTGTGTGTGTGTGTGTGTGTGTGTGTGTGTGTGTGTGTGTGTGTGTGTGTGTGTGTGTGTGTGTGTGTGTGTGTGTGTTGCAGCTATCATACATTCATTATATTATACATACATTCAGAGCATTACACATATACCAATAGATACATACATACATACATACATACATACATACATACATACATACATACATACATACATACATACATACCATACATACATACAAATATACACAAAGGAACCACACAAACATGGACGCAGATATATATACAAACACTTCAGTTAGACAGACACAAAAACATATCCTGAGGGAGCAACGAACTGAAACCAACAGGAAGACAGATTACTGGAGCCACGGCGCCAGCAGCCTCCCAGCCTCACCCACCCACCTCCCACCAACCACTCACTTTCCTGGCAAAGCATTCACCGCACTGCGAGTACGATGAGAAAAATCCAGGTGCCGGAATATAGCTCTGCGTGACTTGCTTATAAAATGCACAACACACATTACAAGAAAAGTCTGGACTAAAGCAACTCTCTTGGGTACAAACTTGAGTTGGGTGAGGCATGACGCACAGACAGGATTTATTTATTTAGATAGCGAAGTAGTTAGCAAGATATATGTGTTTTCAAGCTCCTGAGACGCGTAAATCGTACCCTGCAGCTTTGCTTGCATTAGTCTATACGGCTTTACGTAATGTTCCGTTTCATGGCTGCACATACAAGAGACTTAAGGTAACCACAGTCTTTAATCTCATCTTAACGTACCATAAGGAAAGTTATAGCTAATGGGAGACGCATAAATTACCATCTTTGTGCTTGGAGAATATCGAAGACAAGGCTAAAAAAATGGCCATGCTAGTGCTTTACCACCGAGCAGAGATGACACTAAATGCGATTATGGGGCAAGTTACCATCACTACAAATGCCGTCGTCGTCGTCATCATCATCATCATCATCATCATCATCATCATCATCATCAAAACACAGTAAGAAGCAAAAGTTGTCTCTTCCTCTCATATAAAATTTTTAATGTTTCAAGATGATGGTGCACACGATTCTTCCTGGCTTTCCAAATGAGAGAGAGAGAGAGAGAGAGAGAGAGAGAGAGAGAGAGAGAGAGAGAGAGAGAGAGAGAGAGAGAGAGAGAGAGAGAGAGAGAGAGAGAGAGAGAGAGAGAGAGAGATGCAATGTAAGAGCAATGAGGAGTAATTTCAACTTGAGTAGGGAAGAAATGACCTGAAAGACGGATGTTAAGGGAATGAAGAAAAAATTATAGGAACTCAGGAACGTAGATGGAAGAAAAGGAATAGAGCAATATATTAAGTATTGTTATAATAATAATAATAATAATAATAATAATAATAATAATAATAATAATAATAATGAAAATATTAACAATAATAATAATGAAAATAATAATGATAATAATGATAATAATGATAATAATAATAATAATGAAAACAATAACAACAATAATAATAATAATAATAATAATAATAATAATATAAATAATAATAATAATAATAATAATAATAATAAAGTAAATAGCAGTAATGAAAATGATAATAATGACAACACCAACAGCAACAACAATGTAACTATAAAGGATTAATTTAATGGTGTACTCAAACAAAGGATGAATCAAAGAAAATTAATAAATAGTGATAGAGTTAAATTAGAGACAAAGGAAGAGAAAAAGAGACAAGGAGTTTGACGATCACAGAGTATGAAAAAAGTCATGGAAAAAGAAAGGAGGAGGAGGAGGAGGAGGAGGAGGAGGAGGAGGAGGAGGAGGAGGAGGAGGAGGAGGAGGAGGAGGAGGAGGAGGAGGAGGAGGATAATAGTGCTGAGGAAGGCCGAGATGATGACAGCGTAAAAAAGTCTGCGGAAGAGTTAAACCGCATTTCATTAACTCTTAGTGTCGCCTTCGGACAAACACTCTGGTTATGAAATTCTTCTTTTCTCTGACTGTGGAGGGATTCATATTTCATTTATTAGGATTACAGAAAAATATATCATCTGCGTACTATTATGTGTGGTTGTGCGTGTGTGTGTGTGTGTGTGTGTGTGTGTGTGTGTGTGTGTGTGTGTGTGTGTGTGTGTGTGTGTGTGTGTGTGTGTGTGTGTGTGTTAAGTATTGTACTGGCATAACGATTAACTGTTCTTTTCGTTGATTAATGTATTGTACTTTCGCTTTACGTAAGATTTCCTTTTAGTGAAGGTGAAGAATAAATGTCTCGTTCCGGAAGACCCATAAATGTGCTGCCAATTACTATTCGAATGAGAATTCTTTGTAGGATTCCTATTGCACCTATTCATAGCACTTTCCCTTCATCTCCCATTTCATTCTTTTTTCTTTCTTTTTTTCTTTTCTCTCTTTTAGTTCCATCCTATGTCTTGTTTTATTTATTTTTCCTCACTTTTCCACCACCATCACCACTACCATCATTAACATCATCATTCCCTGTACTAAGTATGAAGAGCGGAACCAAAATTTTACGCAAACATCAAAGTCGACACAAAACTTCGCTCGATAAAATGAGTTACAAAACGTTAAGCCCAAAACATTTTCCACAATGTCGTGAGAAGTAGTTTGATTTCTACAAGTAATCAGCAGGTATTAGAGGCTCTCCCAAGGATCTGTGGTATTGGGAGGGATTAACAAAGAAAGGAAGGGGAGTATTTTTTCCTTCTAACATTTCTGCCAACACTGTGGTAATACATGACCTATGCACCAGGGGCGTGATGGCTTCCTAACGCCACACTCACTCTACAGGGAAAAAAAAATCATATAGAAATAGCTATATCCTCACAGAGCTTCTCCCATAATTATTTTGTCAA
>JAXIVD010005770.1:15000-17500 GCA_036785275.1 Cancer borealis
GCTCCCTCCACACTAGGCTGACACACGCGGCGGGGCTGAAGGCTTCCTTAGACCTTACCGACGCAGGCTGGAGGTGGCCTGCGCGCGCCTTTCAGCCTGTAGGGGCAAGCTAATTAGAATACGAAAGCTATGCAAGGCTGAGCGTACCATGGGCCGATGCTGGAACAATACCACGCTAATGAACCCAGCAGCCGTGCCTCCCTACCCACCCTACCCACCCCACCACCTCCCTCCACTCTCCTCCTCCTCCTCCACCTCCCTCCACCTCCTCCTCCTCCTCCTCTTATTCCTGTTGTTGTCGTCTCTCATTCTCCTCCCTGTTCCTCCTCCTCCTTCCTACCTCTTTCCTTCCTGAATGGATTGATGTAAGGTTTCGCATTTATTATTTTCTTGTGCTGTTTTATTTTCTCCTTCTGTTTCTCATCTTCGTGTCTCGCTTTAATGTTTGTGTTTAAGTGTGTGTGTGTGTGTGTGTGTGTGTGTGTGTGTGTGTGTGTGTGTGTGTGTGTGTGTGTGTGTGTGTGTTGGGTTTAGGTATCGTGTCTTGCTAATTCTCTCTCTGTCCTCTTTTTTTTTTTTTTTAGTTTTTCTTCCTACCTTTCCGTCCTTCAGTTTATGTTTATCTAATTTATTATTCTCTCCTTCGTCCTGGTGTTAAAGGTGTTTGTGAGAGGCTGTGTCCTCGCTGTGTTGTCCTCTGAAAGTCTCGTTCTATTATCATCTCTTATCTACTCTTACCTTTCATCTAATATTCGTTTAATCTGACTTTTCTCTCCATCTTAAAGAGAGAGAGAAGAAGAAAAACCTCACATGATATTTTCTCCATTATAATAATTTTAGTGTTGGGGATTTAGCTGTACCTGCTTTACTTCCCTCCTCCTCCTCCTCCTCCTCCTCCTCCTCCTCCTCTCTCCTCCTCCTCCTCCTCCTCCTCCTCCTCCTCCTCCTCCTCCTCCATCTCTTTCCTCTTCCTCCTCCATTGTTGCTCTAAGGAGGCTGGGGGGGGGGGCGGCGTCTGTTTCTGCCTCAGTAAGTCGCTCAGCCGTGTTGCGCCGCCTCTTGGAATTAATTATATACGTCGGTTCAATGGTTCCAACAGATGCCATTCTCAGCTGTTGCAGATGCCGCTTCTCTGCTACTACTGCTGCTTCCTCCTCCTCCTCCTCCTCCTGTTGGTCTCCCGTCTCGCCGTTTCCTTGTCTCTCTGTCTCTCTTTGTCTCTCTCTCTCGTTTTTTTCTTCGTAAATTTCATATCTTATTAGTTAGTGAAAATGAGATTAAATGAGTTAAAACCGTATTATATAGTGCGTTAGAATCACCTTTTATGTTATATATATATTATGTTCGTCACGAGTTCAGTTTTTCGTTTTATCTTGAAATTTTGTATATGATAATTTGAATTTTTTTTTTTTTTCGGCACACATTCTCTCTCCTGACCTGCTTTAACCTCAGCTGTCTGGACGTGGTGGCGTGACCTTACCGTGACCTTACCGTGACCTCGCCTCAGGGTCGTGCTGAGTCAGATTATATACTCGAAGGTTGCGTGATTAATACAATATAGAGTTTCTGAAGAGAGGGAGTACTGGGTTAGGTTAGGTTAGGTTAGGGTTGGATTAAGTTAGGTTAGGTTACGTTAGGTTTAAGTTTGGTTAAGTTAAGTTAAGTTAAGTTAAGTTATTCACAAAAAATAAACTTTAGCTTCATAGATCCGAAGAAAACTTTAAGAAGAAAAAAAAAAACAAAAAAACCATAAATCAAGAATCACATTTTGTTCCTTTCTTTGACGATCTCTTCCTACTTGGCTCCGTCTCTCCTCCTCCTCCTCCTCCTCCTCCTCCTCCTCCTCCTCCTCCTCCTCCTCCTCCTCCTCCACCTCCTCCTCCTCCTCTCCCCCAGCAACACCCCAGGTCGTGATTATAAATCCATTAGTCCATGCTGGGGATTAATTTTAAGATGAATCACAAAGTTTTACAGTAACAAAAGAAAACGAAGAAGAGATGTAAGGCCGACTGGATGCTGGGAGGGAGGTGAGGGAGGATAGGATAGGAGGATGCTAGGCCAGGGAGATGAAAGAGAAGAATAGGAGGCTGTGAGGGTAAGGATAGGATAGGAGCAAGTAGGGATGTAAGGGCAAGAAGGAATAGGAATGTTTGGTAGTGATAGGATGTTTATTGAGGTTATAGGACATTGGTGAAGAAGTTTGGAGTAAGGTTGAAAGGATAGAGAGGAAATACAAGTCAATGAGAGACAGTAATAGGACTTATGTAATATAGAATGAGAAAAAATAGTAATTGAGTTGATAAAAACGTCTTCATTACTACTACTATAATTACAACTACTACCACAACCACCACCACCACTATGTACTTCTACAACTACTGATAACAATAATGATAATGATAATACTAATGGTGATAATAAGTAAGCCGTCGGTGGGTGGGTGGAATTAATGGGCGTGAGGCGACAATTACCTCCACGCGGTGCCAAAAACGTCATCAAT
>JAXIVD010005770.1:25000-27245 GCA_036785275.1 Cancer borealis
AGGAGGGAAGAGAGAGAGGAGGAGGAGGAGGAGGAGGAGGAGGAGGAGGAGGGAGGCAGGTAGGAGGAGGAGAGAGAAAATGGAGAGATTTTAAAAGAGGAAGAAGAAAATGTTAACCACACCACAGGAAATCTTTGACTTAATCATATTTAGTATCAAAAAAGTTGCATATATATATTTTTTTTATATTATTATATATGTATCTTTTTTATTTAATATTTATTTTTAACTTTTGTACAGTATATATATAATATTTTTCATCATCATCGTAACAGGTCATTCCCCCTCTTCTCCTTCCTCCTCCTCCTCCTCCTCCTCCTCCTCCTCCTCCTCCTCCTCCTCCTCCTCCTCCTCCTCTTTTTTCCCTCATCTTCCTGTACTACGTGTTGGTTCACATTTATTTCTGCCAATCAAAGCAGTTTCCCCCCTTTTTTCCCCCCCTTACGTAGCCATCAGCCGGGCAGCGTGATTGATGGCTGACCGCAGATATCATACCCATTAATAATTTCGATATAAAGAGAGAACAACATTGCTCTTCAGGGTAGTGGTGGTGGTGGTGTGGTGGTGGTGGTTGGTGGTGATGGTGATGGTGGTGGTGGTAGTGGTGGTAGTGGTAGTTATATGACTGTTAGTTAGTGCGTGAACTATGATTGATGGAGAGTTTATAGTGAAAGTTATAGTGGTGATGGTGATGGTGGTGATTGTGGTGGTGATGGTGTTGGTGATGGTGATTGATGTTTTTCGTAGATTTTTATATTCTGCTTATCTGGAGAGAGAGAGAGAGAGAGAGAGAGAGAGAGAGAGAGAGAGAGAGAGAGAGAGAGAGAGAGAGAGAGAGAGAGAGAGACTGAGTTGTTTGTTTAAGAGATAATGTTGTTATATTCATATGATTTAAGTGTATTGCCTCTCTCTCTCTCTCTCTCTCTCTCCCTCTCTCTCTCTCTCTCTCTCTCTCTCTCTCTCTCTCTCTCTCTCTCTCCTCTCTCTCTCTCACACAACACAAACACAAACACACACACACACACACAGCACACCGCATCTCTTTCCAGCCGGGTATCAAATGTTATGACGAAAATGAAAGGCGGAGCGGCTGGCTGGCTGTTGGTAGGGTGGGAGGGGAGGGGAAGGGAGGGAAGGTAGACAGTGAGGCAGAAAGGAAGAGAGGCAGGGAAGGGAGGGAAGGGAGGGGAAGGGACAGACTCTTCTATATCTCAACTATGAAAACTTGGCTTTATGAATGGCGTTCGTTCCTCTGACAACCGCGAGGCAGGCTGAGTGCATCCCTGCCTCCCTGCCTCCTTCCCTCTCTCCTGCCTGCCTCCTTGACTCCCTCCCTCCCCTACCTCCCTCCCTCCCTGCCTGCCTCCCTCCCTGCCTCACCTATACTAATAATTATCATCCAAGTGTACTCTGCTTACCTGTTGAGGTGTATAATTTTTAGGGTGACTTGAAGTGTCCTTGAGGTGATGCTACGTACAGGTAAAGGTTGGTACTGTCATGTGAGGGGTGGGGGGGCGGGGGAGGAGGGGGGGAGGGGTGGGTATTAAGGCTAAGTCACCGCCATTAGCACATAATCGAACAGGTAAGGAGGGTAGGGGGTGAAGGAGGAGGAGGGGGAGGAGGGGGAGTCAGGGGCATGAGGGAAGGGCATGGTGTGTTGTCCTCTTGGTGATCCCCTGTTTTGGGCTCTCTCACTCTCTCTCTCTCTCTCTCTCTCTCTCTCTCTCTCTCTCTCTCTCTCTCTCTCTCTCTCTCTCTGGCTTTCTCATTCTTTTCTCTTACAAAACAATTTCCTCTTAGTCCTTGAAACGGTAAATTAGAAAAAAAATATACTGTTTATTTATATATTTTTTTCTCTTCCCTTCCCTTCCCTTCCCTTCCCTTCCTTCCCTCCCCGTCCCTTCCCTTAAGAACAATGTCACGCTAATCCTTGTAGTGAGAGAAAAAAGAATTATGGATATATAAAATTGGTAAGGTTAACAATCATAGAGGTTGGCGGGAGGGAGAAGGAGGTAAGATAGGTAGGGTGTATGAGTGTATGTATGTATGTATGTATGTGTGTGTGTGTTTTATGGGCTGTGGCTGGCGGCGTTGTCTTCTCTATCTTGCATTGAGTTTCGGAATATATAGAGGCGTTATTTATGTTAGAGTGGTTGTTGTCGGTGCGTAAATAAGGAAGTCATTTAATAGTGTAATGACGCAAGTAAAGTGTGTCTGTCTCACCTGTTGTGTTGCGGGAGTGTCG
>JAXIVD010005771.1:0-2500 GCA_036785275.1 Cancer borealis
CTATGGTTGTCTCTTAAATATCCACAATTCTAAGTTATTATTATGAAAACAGAGTAAAATTCTATGTAAGTGCGTTTTATGTCTATTAAAACCTTATGTTGTGTTTGCATAGACAGGTAACAGGTATAGATTCACCTTTGGAGCGAGACTAATCATTGAACACGTTACACTATAGCACTAAGAAGACACCTGACACCAATAGCACCAATCCGCTGAGTCATTGAGTGTGCGTGTCTTGTGGTATAAAGGGCAGGGCCGTCCACTCTACTGTCCTAAAACCATCGCATCATCATCACCACCACCACCACCACCACCACCACCACCACCACCACCACCACCACCACCGTCACCACGACCCTCGCCTCGCCTCACCTCGCCTCCTAACTCACCCACAACAACGCATTCAATTATAGACACGATTTTTGCAGCCACGTGTACCTTGCCCGCCCGTGCCCGCGCTGTGTTTCCTGCTCCACCAGTCCAACCCCCTATCCCCCCAGTCCCCCAGTCGCCCAACTTTCCAGTCCCCCTACCCCCAGTCCCCAGTCCCCCAATCCCCCAGTCCCTCAGACCCCAAGCACAGCGGCCAGCGTCCCCGCCATACCCAAGGGCGGGGCAGGCGCAAGGCTGACCTTGAGGGCACTGTACCATGACGGGCATATTCATCTGGCGGGCAATGGGGCACTGGTATACTGGGATACTGGGATACTGGGATACTGGGAGACTAGGAGACTGGGATACTGGGGCACTGTGATACTGGGGAACTGGCGTACTGGAATACTGCAATACATAACATACACATAGAACACATAACATACAACATACAAACCTACAACACCACATAGAACACATGAACACTTTATAACACATGCAAATAAAAACACAGAGTAAAAAAAAAAACTTAAAAACTTACAAAACAGTACATAGGAATACATAGTGATAATGATAAGTAAATGATAAGAGATAGGAAAGGCAACATACTATTTCCCATGTACTAAATCGAAGGGCAAGGTAGATATAGGTGATAGGGGCGTGTCAGGAGGTCACCACTGGACTGAGGTCACGCTTGAAGGTCGCGTAAAGGTCAAAGGATGAAAGGTGACTCCGGGAAGGCTCGAGAGAGAGAGAGAGAGAGAGAGAGAGAGAGAGAGAGAGAGAGAGAGAGAGAGAGAGAGAGAGAGAGAGAGAGAGAGAGAGAGAGAGAGAGAATAGGGTGTGGCATTATTATATCTATGAGAAAAGGAAAAATGGAGGGAAAAAAGTTAAGGGCGTATGGAGGAAACAAGGAAAGAAGGGAAGGAGGGAAGGGGAGAAGGAAGGAGGGAAGGAGAGAAGGAGAGAAGGGGAAAAGGAAGGAGGGAATGAAGGAGGAAGAGAGACGTAACCAATTTCCTTACTCTTGTTACTTTTAATAAAGGAAAATTTTTTTAATCTAATTTTTTTTCTATATGCTTCAGAAAAAGGATTTGTGTTGAGAGAGAGAGAGAGAGAGCGATAGATAGATAGATAGATAGATAGATAAATAGATAGATAGAGAGAAAGAGAAGAAAGAGAGAGAGAGAGAGAGAGAGAGAAGAGAGAGAGAGAGAGAGAGAGAGAGAGAGAGAGAGAGAGAGAGAGAGAGAGAGAGAGAGAGAGAGAAGAGAGAGATAATAAAGCGAGGCATATCAGAAAGAGACAATCACTTTCTCTGTAATTCACGTGTAGGAAATAAGCCAGTTTTATTGTTGCTGTTGCTGCTGCTGCTGCTGCTGTCGCCTCAGGTCTAAGTGAGGTGAAGGTCAAAGCAGGACGCGAGGCTGGGCAGGTGTGCGCAGGTGTGTGTGTGTGTGTGTGTGTGTGTGTGTGTGTGTGTGTGTGTGTGTGTGTGTGTGTGTGTGTGTGTCGAGGAGGGGAAAGGGTAATATACTCGTACACACATATACACATATACATATACACACATCACTACCACCACTACCACCACCACCATCACCATCTAGAACAACTACAACAACAACAACAACAACAACAACAACAACAACAACAACAACAACAACAACAACACACCTATACAACACTACATTCTACAGCAACACACACCATTCTCCCACGCCTTGTATTGCATTGTATTGTATTGCATTGTATTGTATTCCCACGCTCCCTCTCGCGGCGTAGGACAGAACAAAAACAATAACAATATAATAATAAATGTTCTGCAGCACAAACAGAACACTAAATCAGGCGGGAGTTAAGTTCACACGCGATAGATTTTACATCATAAAGGTGAGATTCATATATTGTATTACTGCACCAGGAGGAGGAGGAGGAGGAGGAGGAGGAGGAGGAGGAGGAGGATGCAGTAACAGTAATATATTAGTGGTGTATTTTTTTCTAGTGGTGGTGGTGGTGGTGGTGGTGGTGGTGGTGGTGGTGGTCAAACCAATTACAATAATACTAGTAAAACAAATTAATATAATGATACTAGTATGTGTAGTTGTGATACAGGTAGTAGTAGTAG
>JAXIVD010005771.1:7500-15000 GCA_036785275.1 Cancer borealis
TTCATAAATAAGCCTTACCACACGTTTAGCCATTCTACAGACTCTTGTGGATTTGTATAATTAATCTCAACCTATCGTGTATTTTCGTCATTTTTTCTACTCGTCGGGAAATTTTTATATTTTTTCTAATGAATTTTGTTAATTTTAAAGTATATTATACACTGTAATAATGTAATATTTCCAGCAAAGTTTCAAGTCTTTTCACCGGAAACTTTCTTTTCTAGAAAGAAATTGATTTTGATTTTAAGATAAACAAATATCATTATAGTGGATTTAATAATTCACCAATGTTGATAAAAATCATATCAGATATTCTTTATAAAATTATCAATTTATATACAAAGCACTCAGTTCAATTCGGATCTTAGTTTAAATGCTAATATTTTTTATTTAATGGTATCATTTCTTAAGTAAATAAATATTTTCATGAGATAGATACCTCTCAAATATAACAAAGAGTTATACTGTAATAGCATACATATTTTTCTATATTTTTCAAACCATATCCCATTCCAATCCTACGCATAGTTTGTTTTTTCATTATTTCTCGTACATATCCATAATTGACTTAATCGACGCTAGGACCACATATAGTCTTAATTTGCACGAATATTCTTGTAATGACTCTTACAGCTCAAACCAGTTCCTAACTAAGCCTTACCTCACGTTTAGCCATTCTACAGACTCTTGTGGAATTGTATAATTAATCTCAACCTATCGTGTATTTTCGTCATTTTTTCTACTCGTCGGAAAATTTTTAATTTTTTTCTAATGGATTTTGTTCATTTTAAAGTATATTGTACACTGTAATAATGTAATATTTCCAGCAACGTTTCAGGTCTTTTCACCGGAAACTTTCTTTTCTAGAAAGAAATTGATTTTGATTTTAAGATAAACAAATATCATTATGGTGGATTTAATAATTCACCAATGTTGATGAAAAATATATTAGATATTGCTTATAACAATACCAATTGATAGATAAAGCACCCTGTTCAATTGGAATCTTAGTTTAGTAGCTAATATTTTTTGTTTGATGGTATCATTTTTTTAGTAAATAACTATTTTTCATGATATACATACCCATCAAATATAACAAAGAGTTATGTTGAAAAATCATAAATATTTTTCTCTTCTCTTTAAACCATATCCAATTCCAATTCTGCGTCTAGTTCGGTTTTTCATTATTTATAATGTACGTGTCGCGTATATGTAAAACCAAAATTGAGATTTTTATCATACACAGGAAAGCAATTATATATACTTTAAAAAATCGTTTGATATGCCTAACCGTTTACTACATTAACATTTGTTATATTTGATTCGTATTTATTTCATGAAAAATGTTTATTTCTAAGGTTAATCATAAAATCGAATAATAAAATAAAGCAATAATAATTAAATCAAACCAATATAAACCATAAAATAGAACATATAAAAATTATTCAAACCGGTAGTAAAGCCTAAATAAGCCAAAAATACAATGAACAAATGAGAAAAAAAACACCGTAATTATTTCTTTAAATCCAAGAGTGGATAGATACCTCTCAAATATAACAAAGAGTTATGCTGTAATAGCATAATTATTTTTATCTTTTTTTCAAACCATATTCCATTCCAATCCTACACATAGTTTGTTTTTTCATTATTTCTCGTACTTATCCATGATTGACGTAATCGACGTTAGGACCACATATAGTCTTAACTTGCACGTATATTCTTGAAATGACTCTTACAGCTCAAACCAGTTCATAAATAAGCCTTACCACACGTTTAGCCATTCTACAGACTCTTGTGGATTTGTATAATTAATCTCAACCTATCGTGTATTTTCGTCATTTTTTCTACTCGTCGGAAATTTTTTTCATTTTTTCTAATGGATTTTGTTAATTTTAAAGTATATTGTACACTGTAATAATGTAATATTTCCAGCAAAGTTTCAGGTCTTTTCACCGGAAACTTTCTTTTCTAGAAAGAAATTGATTTTGATTTTAAGATAAACAAATATCATTATAGTGGATTTAATAATTCACCAATGTTGATAAAAATCATATCAGATATTCTTTATAAAATTATCAATTTATATACAAAGCACTCAGTTCAATTCGGATCTTAGTTTAAATGCTAATATTTTTTATTTAATGGTATCATTTCTTAAGTAAATAAATATTTTCATGAGATAGATACCTCTCAAATATAACAAAGAGTTATACTGTAATAGCATACATATTTTTCTATATTTTTCAAACCATATCCCATTCCAATCCTACGCATAGTTTGTTTTTTCATTATTTCTCGTACATATCCATAATTGACTTAATCGACGCTAGGACCACATATAGTCTTAATTTGCACGAATATTCTTGTAATGACTCTTACAGCTCAAACCAGTTCCTAACTAAGCCTTACCTCACGTTTAGCCATTCTACAGACTCTTGTGGAATTGTATAATTAATCTCAACCTATCGTGTATTTTCGTCATTTTTTCTACTCGTCGGAAAATTTTTTAATTTTTTCTAATGGATTTTGTTCATTTTAAAGTATATTGTACACTGTAATAATGTAATATTTCCAGCAACGTTTCAGGTCTTTTCACCGGAAACTTTCTTTTCTAGAAAGAAATTGATTTTGATTTTAAGATGAACAAATATCATTATGGTGGATTTAATAATTCACCAATGTTGATGAAAAATATATTAGATATTGCTTATAACAATACCAATTGATAGATAAAGCACCCTGTTCAATTGGAATCTTAGTTTAGTAGCTAATATTTTTTGTTTGATGGTATCATTTTTTTAGTAAATAACAATTTTTCATTAGATACATACCCATCAAATATAACAAAGAGTTATGTTGTAAAATCATAAATATTTTTCTCTTCTCTTTAAATCATATCCTATTCCAATCCTGCGTCTAGTTCGTTTTTTCATTATTTATACTGTGCGTTTCGCTTATATATAAAACCAAAATTGAGATTTTTATTATACACAGGAAAGCAATTATATATACTTTAAAAAATTGTTTGATATGCCTAACTGTTTACTACAATTAACATTTGTTATATTTGATTCGTATTTATTTCATGAAAAATGTTTATTTCTAAGGTTAATCATAAAATCGAATAATAAAATAAAGTCACGATGCTTACCTGTCTAATAACTAAGAAGAGATGATAACATACATTCACGAATCCTATTTTCTTCCCTTCCTTCTCGGGGTGACTCATATATTTCCAAATTTATCTTGGTCTATCTTTTTTTTTTTTTTCCTCTTTCTTCTTTTCTCCTCGTCCTTCCCTTCCTTGTCTTCCTTCCTTTCCTCCCTTCCTCCACGCCCTTCCAACTCCACCCTATTCCCTGCCCACGCCCACTACAGTCACGCCCTATACCCTGCCACGCCCGCACACCCACGCCAAGCTTATCCAAACCAAGCACTCACGCACACACACATACACACACACACACACACACACACACACACACACACATCTGGGAAACCTTGCACTTTACACCTATGATTCCACACACCTACGTACATGCGCCTACACACGTACACACACACACACACACACACACACACACACACACACTCACACACACACACACATACACATCGAATCAGTTCTCTATTAGGAAAATTTATCACTCTCTCTCTCTGCACACACACACACACACACACACACACACACACACACATTCTAGAACCAAGCACTAGAAGGTCACTCAAAAGGTTCTCTTCAAGGTCATTCTAAAGCTTCTCAGAATCTACATTTGCTTACTTTTTCTTTTTTTGACTCATGAAAGCAAAAAAAAAAGACAGTCGTGTCCAGCTACTTATCCAACTTTATAATGAGTGAGTGAGGTGAGTGAGTGAGTATATGAGTTTACTGATTACGTTGAGATAAATATATATTAGCATTTGATTGTGAAAGTTTAGAGGTGAAGGAGGGAGGGAGGGAGGAGAGAGGGAGGAAGTGAGGGAGGGAGAGGAGGCAGGTTTGAGGGGAAAAAAAGGAAAAAAAAGAGGGAAATTTATGTGTATTAGATAAGTTTATGTACGTTTGTTTGTATGTCTGTTAGGTAGTGGGTGGTGTGTGTGTGTGTGTGTGTGTGTGTGTGTGTGTGTGTGTGTGTGTGTGTGTGTGTGTGTGTGTGTGTGTGTGTGTGTGTGTGTGTGTGTATTTGCTTATATAGGTATGTATGTATATATGCATTTTACATATATGTATGTATGTACGTTTGTATGCATTTAAATATTTATGTATGCATGTATGTATGTATATCCGTGTACGTGCTAGGATGTGTACGCGTGCAGTGATTATACAAGTATGCAACACGTATCAATTTTTTATCTCCTGTCCGAGACGTGTTCTTGACCACAGGGAAAGGTGCATCGAAAAAAATGATGGCGATAAAACTGTTATAAAAAAAAAAAGCCAAACCACGCCCGTCTCAAGGAAATTATTCAAAAGTTATGCAAGAAAAACAAGACTTATGCAAATATTATGAAAAGAGGAAAAATAATGCATTGAAAGAAAGACAGAGAGAAAAAGAGAGAGAGAAAAAAATAAAAATGTGTGTAATCTTTTCACAACACACTATTCTCTTTCCACACACACACATACACACACACACACACACACACACACACACACACACACACACACACACACACAGACATCATAGGATACGTTACAACATTCCACACTAGGATCTATAGATAAAATAATTTATCTTTTTTTATCTAATGGTTCTAAAGAGTGTTAGATCCTCTTTAAAGGTGTCAGTACGCCACACCCTTTGCCAAGTGACCACATCCTTAACATTGACCACATCACTTTTTGCTCAAAGGACAAATATAAAAAAAAAAAAAAATAAACAATCCATTTTTTTTATGAGTGGTCAAAATAATATGCAAATTACTTCACCCAATTCACAGGAAAAAAAAAAAAAAAAAAAAAAAAAAAAAAAAAGGAGTTACACCTGTGGATTCTTATATAATTTTTACCTGACGTCAATTATATACTTTTTTCCCGTGTTAAGTACTTGGGAAAAAAGTGTCTATACCGATATTATTATAGTGGTATTTCGTCTTAAGTGTATCGGTGATGTGGATGGTACCGCGTGGCTTGGAGAGTAGGGTAGAGGTAGCGTGGATGATACAGGTCTTGTTGAAACACACACGGCTTGATATAGATGATATATTGACACAACACGACTTGAGTAGATACAGGAGAGTATATATCGCCAGGCTGAGAATGAGCGACTTGTCAGGGTGGAAACCGCAGGAGTGATCGAGAAACAAGGGGTGTGGGCTCAGCCGCGATCAGGAAAGGTTGACTCCAGGTGGACTACGCGCCTATGATTGGTCTGGAGTGACCCGGGAGAATGACGTCACCGGAACAGAGCTGTGTGATAGGGTCCGGCTTTGACCTGACGCCTTAACCGGAATGTGAATTATAGGTAAATTCCCTTACTCTCTCACACACTCTCTCATCTCTCTCTCTCTCTCTTGGCTAAAAACAATGAATAACTTAAAACTAGTTAACAATTGATATACAGATATAGATATGATACATATGTCATCCAGGTAAGTAAAGGTGAGGTGAGACTGATTAAAAAAAGTTACCTGTCAAAGGGCTTATTGGTTACCTTGGTGTTCAAATGAAGATTAAAAGATTGTTAATTAGCGGTAAATAAATCCAAAGGTAAAGGTAAGTTAAGTTAAGTAATGTTTAATAAAGTTTCATTGACTTTCCTTGATCTTGTAAGTTTTTTTTTTTTTTTTTTTTTCTAGTTTGATATATTTTTTGCTGATTATATGATTAAAAATTGTGAAGAATTTTTGTGGTATACTATTTTTCATTTTCTTTTCCTTCTTTTTGATTTGTCTTTTACTTTTCTTTTTCACACTTTTTTCATTGTCTCTTCTTTCTTCTTTGCACTTTATTCCTCCTCCTCCTCCTCCTCCTCCTCCTCCTCTTCCTCCTCTTCCACTTTCTTTTGTTTTTCCTTAGTAGTTTTTCCTCTCTTTCATTTCCTCCTCCACTTGTCTCTCTACTTCACGTCCATCAGTCCGAATCCGGTAAGTTATGTTTTTTTTGCCTAAATAGACTGTTTGGCATATAAATAGAGGGGAATAAAGACTAATTTGACTTAATGGGTATAAATAAATAATAGGAAAAAAAATAATAGGAAAAAATATTACATGTGAAGGTTAAGAAAAGAAAAAATGTGAAAGATGTAATCATCATAATTTTTTTGATCAATTTTACCTCAAAAACCAAATAAATTGCTTCCATTCCTATTTTTTGAGATAGAATTAAACGGTATTTTTTTTTATTTCATTTTCCAATTCTCTTCGTTTTTCATTGCATTATTTTTTTTTAAGGGAAGTGAAACGGGAACATTTTATTCTTTTTTACATATACGTAATTTAACTTTCATTCTCCTTCTCATTTTTACGTATTTATATCAAGAAAAAAATTTGACAAAAAGCAAAATGTTTATGTTCTTCAGTATCGTTTTAATTTCTTTTCATATTGTCAAGGTGTTTTTTTTTTAATCTATATTTATCTATATCTATCTATCATTATACACACACACACACACACACACACACACACACACACACACACACACACACACACACACACACACACACACACACACACACACACACACACACACACACACACCTGCATATAAAAAACACACACAAAAAACAGAGCAGAATTAATACGTATATAAAAAGTTGTTTATATTAACGACCTTCACATCAAATGAAAACAATATTTCTTTACCATATTTATCTTGTGTTTTTATTTCCCTTCCCTCTTGCTTCTATCTTTATTCCCTCTCCTTATCTCTCTTATTCCTTTCTTCTTATCCTCATTCCTTTTCTATGTGACTACCTTATCTTATCTTTGTTTCTTCCTACCTATTTCATTAATTTATTCTATCTATCATTCTCCATTATCCTCTTGTTCTCTCTATCCTTATTTCCTTATTCCTGTCTTCATTCCCTCTTCCTGTTACCCTTTTAATCTTCTTTTTGTTTCTCTCCTTCCCTTAATCCCTACGTCCTACCTTCCCTCACTCTCCCTTTCAGTGATCCTACCCTCCTACCCTCCTTCTCTCCCTCCCTCCTTACCTCCATCCCTCCCTCTCTACCTCCCTTCTTACCTCCCTCCCTCTATCACACTGACCGTTCTTAACCTTATCAATTTTTTTTTTTTAACCAATAAACACCTGGAGAGAATGCAATGATCTGTGACGTCATCATTATCATCATCATTATCATTATCATCATTAGAGCAAGCAACACCATCATCACTAATTATTCCTTCTTTCTTCCTCCTCCTCCTCCTCCTCCTCCTCCTCCTCCTCTTCCTCTTCCTTTTCCTCTTCCTCTTCCTCCAGTATAATCACCATCATATAAAAAGTGGAATTAAAACGGTGAAAAAATTGTTATTCAGATTATTGAAAAGAAAAGAAA
>JAXIVD010005771.1:20000-27243 GCA_036785275.1 Cancer borealis
TTAAACACAAACAAAATACACAAGCAAACAAAATAAGCAAATGATAACCACGTAATATCAAATCAAAACAAACCAAGTAAACAGACTAACCAACAAGCAAACAAGCAAACAAGAAAGCAAGAAAGCAAACAATGACAGGAAAACATACATACTTTGTGTCATGTAAATATTTCCGCTTCACTCCACACACACACACACACACACACACACACACACACACACCAAAAAATGAATGAATACAAACACTGGCTATCTAATGATCCACTTAATGAGTTCAATCCATTAATTAAGCATTTTTTAAGGTGAAGGTGACACACACAACCAAGACAGGTGTTAATTGAGTTACCTGTCCGCCGGATATGCTCAGGTAAGAAGGTGTTTTTTTTCTTTTTTTAAGGTAGAACTGATATTATTTTCATTATTGCATACAGGATGTGCTTTGTTGGTTCCTAGTGCTTGATACACACACACACACACACACACACACACACACACACACACACACACACACACACACACACACACACACACACACACACACACACACACACACATACACACACACACACAGTAACGCGCCAGGAAGGAAATTTCAATGCAGACAAAGTAGTGATCAATAGAAGGAAATTCCCCATTAATATAACCTTCCAAGAACTAATGTTAATAATAATAAATAAATATATACTGTTAATCGGATGAATACTTTACCTTTACCCTTTTCTTCTCTTTTTTTTGTTAAGTATTTGTCTACCTTTCCTTTATAAGTAGAAGTTTTACCGCAGAATACTGTCTAAACTTATATACTGTCTAATCTAATTCAATTTTATTAACTTAGTCTTACTTATAATAGTTGATAATTATATTCTTCCTCCTTTGTGACTTATAGATCTTGCAGAATTTAAGCAAAAAAATATATATTCAAATTTTCTACTTTTCTTAATATGGAAGGATGCACAGAGGTCTATCAACTTTCCCTTGTCTTCAGGTCTAAGTTAACTATACATAGACAAAATTACAAAGACGTATATATAAAAACTAGACCTGCTTAAGCTAATGCAAGTATAAACAAAAAAAAGAAATCCTTGCTGGAATATCAATCTTATATATAAACTTTTATGCAAATCAGAAAATGAAAGTCAAAATATCATACAAATAATCTATGTTTATAAATACATCATAAGGAACACATTCATACGAAAACCTTATAACATTAACACACGTAAATACAATAAACAAATAGACCTAAGTAAAAAAAAAAAAATAGGAGTCAATTATTGTAGGCCTAAAAATAAAAAAAATAATACGACCTTCATTAAATAATTAGTATGATAAGCCTATAAGATAATGATATGAATCTAGATATAATATGATGCTAATGACTATAGGATAAAAAGAGCAGCTAAAAAGGCCTATCCAAAAACCACGTCCAGTAGGCCTAGGTGACGAACAGGTATCAAACAGGTTTCAAACAGGTTTTAGACAGGTTAGTAACAAGAACTCAGGTAACTGGAAAACCACATATATAAAAATTTTGGCCAAGAGTGGCTTACCTTGCTGCTACGGCTTGGTATGTGTGTGTGTGTGTGTGTGTGTGTGTGTGTGTGTGTGTGTGTGTGTGTGTGTGTGTGTGTGTGTGTGTGTGTGTGTGTGTGTGTGTGTGTGTGTGTGTGTGTGTGTGTGTGTGTGTGTGTGTGTGTGTGTGTGTGTGTGTGTGTGTGTGTGTGTGTGTGTGTGTGTGTGTGTGTGTGTGTGTGTGTGTGTGTGTGTGTTTTACCTACAGTATCTATAGGCAACAACAAAGTGGACAACTAGACCAGTTTTTTTCATTTTTCTTATTTTTTCGTATTTTTTTATAAGGTATTTGTCCGTTTAGAAGTCCAACCGCTGGTCAGTTAATCGGTCTATCTTTTTTTTTTTTTCTCTCTCTCTCTCTCTCTTTCTCTCTCTCATTCCCTCTCTCTCTCTCTCTCTCTCTCTCTCTCAATACACACAAACAAATACACCCATAACTATTTCCCTCTACCTTCCCTTCTCCATTAATCACCTCACCTGTCATTGCCCTAACCACCTCATTAATACCCTTACCTGTATCTACCCTTACCTGTACCCTCACCTCACCTTGCCCTCTAGATCAACTAATAACTAATTTATCATTACCTTTACTTCCCTATCAATATATATATCATACCTTCACTGCTAAGACCCTGTGTATGTGTGTGTGTGTGTGTGTGTGTGTGTGTGTGTGTGTGTGTGTGTGTGTGTGTGTGTGTGTGTGTGTGTGTGTGTGTGTGTGTGTGTGTGTGTGTGTCATCAAGGTCGTTCAGAAGGTGGTTAGAACGTGTTTTTATCTTGTTTGTGTGACCTTGGAAGGCTCTGAGGCTAAGGTAGGGTGGAGGGAAGGAGGAGGTGGAGGAAAGTGCAAGTGAGTGTGAGAGGAAGCAGAGGAGGAGAGATTAATGGTGTAATGAGTGTGTGTGTGTGTGTGTGTGTGTGTGTGTGTGTGTGTGTGTGTGTGTGTGTGTGTGTGTGTGTGTGTGTGTGTGTGTGTGTGTGTGTGTGTGTGTGTGTGTGTGTGTGTGTGTGTGTGTGTGTGTGTGTGTGTGTGTGTGTGATAGGTAAATAAATGGGTAGATAGATAGACAGGTAGAAAAATAGATAAGTACACAGGTAGATGAATAGATAAGGAAAGATAAATAGAGAAAGAAAAAAGTTAAAAGATAATGAATAAATGAAAGAAAGCAAGTAAGTAAAAACGAAAGAAAATTAACAAAGAAATAAAGTAGAAAATAAAATCAAAATAACAATATCCATATCAAATTTTTTTTATATTAACGCAAATAAATAGTAGCTTCGCATAAAAAAAATTAATAATAATACTTTTTCATTAACCACTAATACTTATCAATTTACTTATATACTTAATAACAAGACACTACTAATTGCCTTTATCAATTAAACAAATAGTAAGTAATCAACACTACTAACACAATCAAATTAATTATGGATTATTATGTCATTTTAAGGTTGATAATTATTGATGTATTTTTTGTTTTACTTGGAAATGCAATTAATTTTTTTATTTTTTATTTGTGAACTTAATATATTTTTATAATACTGTGTGTGTGTGTGTGTGTGTATGTGTGTGTGTGTGTGTGTGTGTGTGTGTGTGTGTGTGTGTGTGTGTGTGTGTGTGTGTGTGTGTGTGTCGCCTTGCCCTGCTTACCCTGCCCTTCCTTTCTCCTTGTATGTGTGTGTGTGTATATGTGTGCACGCTAATCATCATTGTGCTCTTGTGTGCGTAAGTAATGATGGTATTCTTTACGTACATGACCCGTCGCTATACAAGCATGAGTGTGTATGTATGTGAGTGTGTGTGTGCGTGTGTGTGTTTTTTCTCTCTCACTCTCTCCCTCTCATCACTAAAAATAACTTATCAAACAAGAGAATAAAAATTAAGTTAAAAAAAAAACTCTTATTCAAAACTATGAACTATATATAAATGTAATAAAAAAAAGAAATAAAAAATAAGGCGTTAGTTGTTTTTTTTTTTTTTTTCTCTCTCTCTCTCTTTTTCTCTCTCTCATTCTCTCTCTTTCAGACTTACTATTCCTATTTTTATTCATTCTTTTACTCACTATTTTTTTTACTCTTCATTCCCTTTACTCATTGTTTTTTTTTTTATACCTAGTTTACTGTTCTAGCTTTCTCTTTCACTATACTATGCTGTGTCACTATACATTAACGTTGTGTGTGTGTGTGTGTGTGTGTGTGTGTGTGTGTGTGTGTGTGTGTGTGTGTGTGTGTGTGTGTGTGTGTGTGTGTGTGTGTGTGTGTGTGTGTGTGTGTGTGTGTGTGTGTGTGTGTGTGTGTGTGTGTCTCTCTCGCTAGAACAACAATTATAAGTAAATATAGAATGCTGAATTACCTTGAATATTCTTCTTTTTTTCCAAACTTCTGTCCCTAAAATACTCTTTGGAATTTGCTACAACAAATACACATATTTTGTAACACTAAATTAACTTAGATATCAATATTTTCTCTTTTCTCGTAAATTTTCACGTTTATATATTCCTTAAGACAGGTATTATAGACAGAGATTGATTTCATAACACTAGATCAGTTTAGATATCAATGTTCCCTTTTCTCTCATAAATTTTCACACAGATTCCTTTAAACGTATATTATAAGCATAAATCGGCTTTTGAACATTATATTAGTCTAGAATCGACAAACTCTCTTACAAAACAATACTTCAGATACTCTCTAAGACACATCATTGCAATTAAGAACCCAGGTAAGTAAGTAACACTAATAGACAAGTTTATACCTACATACTATCACGTCTCCAAGCCTCCATGACACACCTCAGACTAGCAGTAAGAAAGGGAAGGAGGAGCAGAGAACAGTTATGAATGCTTATACGTCAGTTCCGCCGTGAGACTAAGGATACATCAAGGATCACGTACTGTATATCCTTTGGGATGCACCGTGCCGGCAATGGCGTAGGACCCCACCTTGAGGAATCAGTGTAAGGATTTGTAGAATGTAGTTAGATACATCCTACGGTAGACAGTTAAAAGGAAAGTAAGTGGTTTGTGAGGTATAAAAAGCTGCTTACGAAATATGTGAAGGTTTTAAGACATAATTTGGTCCTTCGTTTAGTGTCCAAAAGCCAGTGTGACCTTAGACATACGAGACATATTTCAGACTATTTCCAGGATATTTCTAAGCTTCCAGACAGGTGATACATAGATGTTTTCAGGTAATTTTCAAACTATTTCCAGGTTTCCAGACAGATGATACATAGATCTTTGCATGCTATTTCCAGACCATTTCCAGGCCTCCAGACAAGTAATGCACAGATGTTTCCAGAGTATTTCCAGGGGTTCAGACAGATGCCAGGCAGATGTTTCCAGAAAATTTAATGGGTTCCAGATAAATGACACATATGCTTCCAGGGTAATTCCAGGCCTTCAGACAGGTTTCCAGAGTATTTCCAGGACTCCAAACAGGTTTCAAAAGTATTTCCAGTGTATTCCAAGGGCTTCTGAGTTTTCTAAAGACGTCATTACTTCATTGACAAGGGCGTGGGTTGAGGTAGTGTGTGGGTGGAGGGAGAGTGAGGATGGAGATTACAGGTAAGTGATCCAGGACCATATATACCTGTATGATTTTAGGTTTTCAAGGTCATGCAAGGTCATCATCATCATCATCATCAATATGCTTTCCTGATTCCAATATATTTTTCTGTTATTATTTATCTGCTATTATTTTCCTGCTATTATTTTTCTGCTATTATTTTTCTGCTATTATTTTTCTGCTATTTATTTTTTGAAGAGGTATCCTGCTTAATACTAATACTTAATGACCTTGTGTAAGTGGAATGGTTACGCTTTCCTCACTCCTCGTCATTGCATTCATTACTTCATACTAACGCTTGACATGTAAGTAGATGAGAGAAACAAAAGCCAAAGGTCATGCGCATGTACAATGACATGCTATGACCTTGCAGCCATGACGAATCCCACACTACGTCATCACCTACACCAATACATAAACACTAAAACAAACAACACATAACAACTATAAACAAAACAAAACACTGTATTGCTAATTAAAACAAAAACCAAAACAAAACAAAGACACACACGGAAGTACTAAAACACACACATACACACACACACACACACACACACACACATAAAAAAAACAAGAAACAAATGAGATCTACTTCCAAACAAGCATATACATAGACACCAACTCAATTACAAGACTTAAAATAGATAATAAATTCACTCTTTGGCAACCGAGCAGGGCGGTGTGACAAGAAGGTTGAGTATATAAGGCGGGTCGGAGTCAGCTCAAAGGTCAGTGTGCAGTGTGTCCGAGTGGTGAGAGCCAGCGGACTGCCAAGCATCATGGGCAGTCACTGGGTAAGTCATGAGTCAAAACAGTGAGTCAAGGAGTGTAATCATAAGGACTCATAACTAAGGAGCTTCTACGTGACCCGGAAGTGATGTTATCTACCTGTCTACCTGTGTGTCTACCTGTGTGTCTGTTTGTGTGATTGGTTACCTGTTGGAAGTGAAATAGAAGAGTGAATCCTTGGAAATTATCGTTGACTCATTGCAATGCGAGTGAAGAAAAGGATTGCAAAGAAAATGGAATGAAAATAATAACAGTCAAATGTGTAATAAGTGATGCAACGCCCCCTCTCCCACGCCCCACGCCCATCCCCACGCCCACCCCTCCCCCCCTCGCCTCGGAGATATAATTACGATAAGAAGACATGTAGTGAACGCGTCCTGACCTCATACTTATTTATTGATCTATTTTATCATCTATTCCTCCTTCGTTCACACTGATGCAAATACAGACATACTTAAAAAAAAAAGTCACACTAAACACTATAACTGACTCCAAGATGTTATAATTACTAAAAAAAGGTCATACTTAACACAGTAATTACTTAAAGGGCCACACTAGACACACTAATTACTTAAAGAGTCACACTAGACAGACTAAGTATTTAAATAGTCATATTTAACACGCTTATTACTTAAAGAGTCACACTAGACACACTAATTACTAAAAGAATCACACTAGACACACTAATTATTTAAAGGGTCACACTAGACACATTAATTTCTTTAAAGGTCACACTACATACACTAATTACTTGAAAACTCACACTAAATATCATAATTACCTCTCCGTCTAGTGTGACTTTTCCTACTTCACCTGCACCAACCTAACACACTCACACTTTTATCACACTAATTAATACCCACAAATACACTCACTTTTGTGGTAATATATAGTAAAGTTGAGCATTCACACTTAACACAATCATACTTACACTAACATATACACTTATAAAATATTACAACATTTTCTCAAGTGTGTATTGAGATTTACTTATATTTTGACATCAATTCACTTTTTGTTTATATATAAGTATGATAGGTATACTTATATGTTTTTTTTTTGTCAATACGTAAAGATATATAGTAATTTTTTTAGTGCAATGGAAAAAAGTAAAAATAAAAATTACTCTGTTATACAACTATGAATATAAAAGAAACATATACATTTTTTTCAATAAAACAGACAATACATTTAAATATACTATAAACATATATTTAAAAAAATATATATGCAAATTAAAACGAAAATGTTAGGTTACTTGGAAAAAATATATATATAACAATAGATAAATACGTAAATAAATACATACATACAT
>JAXIVD010005772.1:0-5000 GCA_036785275.1 Cancer borealis
GTTGTAGAATTGGATTGCTTATAATTTGTCCTGTTTTTTCCTTTGTCTTCTCTCATTTTTATATTTATTTTAATTTTCTGGCATTATCTCGTATTTTCTTTTTTTTCATATTTCTTCGTAGTTTTTTTTTTTCTATTTCCACGAATTTGTCCTTTTTTCTCTCTAGTTTGTATAATTTCTGGGGTTTTTTAATCTATTTTTTTCTCCTTATATCATAATTCTTTGTTATTTTTCATTGTCTTTTCTATTCCTTTATTATGCTATTTTCTCTCATTGCCACATTTCATCACTTCCTTCCTTCTTTTCACCTTTACCCTCAATTTTCCTTCTTCCTTCTTCATCCACTTACAAAATATTCGACTTAAGGAAAATAAATAAAAGTATATAATCATAATTACGTGAATATAAGAATTGGGAATGACATAAGGAGAGAAAAACAAGGGAACATCGATAAACCAAAAATAGAGGAAGAGGAGGAGGAGGAGGAGGATTAGATCATCGTTTATTAGTTCAGGTGATTCTTAAGGTAAGGTGAGTCACTGAAGAGAGTTGGTTGGTTCTCTCTCTCTCTCTCTCTCTCTCTCTCTCTCTCTCTCTCTCTCTCTCTCTCTCTCTCTCTCTCTCTCTCTCTCTCTCTCTCTCGCATTGCTCCATCCTCACGGGAAATTCCTTTTATTGGTCACAACTCTGCCCTGTTTAACCTGTATCCCCCTTCCCCCTTTCCCTTCCTCTTCCTCCTTCCCCTCACGTTCCCCAACCTTTCCCCTTTCCCCGCTTCCTCCTCCATTTCTCACGCTGCTTGGCTATTCCCTCCCCCCCCTCCTCCTCCAACCATCATGCACGCTATGAATGAAAATAAGAGAACATACATCCCCACACAATGCATAATACAAGCAACATAAGGCCAAGAAATAAAAAATAGATAGGTTACCCTTAAAACAAAGCATTTTTTTTATAGTAATATAGTATAAAAAAAGGTAAATATTTATGGGTTACTATAAAAAAAAATTGACAGGTCTACTTAATCCCTGTGGTCTTTCTCATGGAGGTAAGGTTGTGTGTGTATGTGACCTCTTGACCTCACTACGACCCCGTTCGGCCTTTGTACTGCCCAAACGAGTTCAAAACGAGTTATGCTATTTGCTTCATGTCTTGCTAGCCACTTTTTTCCCTCCCTCCCTTCTCCAACTTCATTCTCGCGGGAAAGAAAGAGAGAGAGAAAAAAAAAAAAAAAAAAAAAAAGGGATAGAATTCGAAGGTTATTTTCCTCCTTGTTACTGAGAAAGAAAGAAAGAAAGAAAGAAAGAAAGAAAGAAAGAAGGAAGGCAATATAGATAAATGGATAGATACAGTTTATGAGGATAGTTAAATAAGGGGAGAGACAGAGGGGAGAAAGAAAGAAAGAAATTCTCTCTCTCTCTCTCTTTGGGGTCAGGGAGTCAGGTCTGCTTGGGTTCGAACCGTGATGTTTGAGGCCTCGAAGCACTAAACCAGAAGGTAGGGAGGGAGGGAGGGAGGGAGGGAGGGAGGGAGGGAAGGAGGAAAAGAAGGAGAGAATGAGACAATGGAAAGACAACTGGGAGGAGGGAAAAAAGTCGATTTGAATTACCTTTTGAATTAATATATAAAGAGAAGAAAAAATCAGGAGAATGTGGCCTGTGTCATATTGTTTTTACTTCATTATTAATCCTAAAAAGACGGTCTGTGTTGTGTTGAGTAAATAGAAAAGGTTAAAAGAACAACTTAGGGACGCCATATTGTCAACAGAACGTGAGAGAGAGAGAGAGAGAGAGAGAGAGAGAGAGAGAGAGAGAGAGAGAGAGAGAGAGAGAGAGAGAGAGAGGAGAGAGAGAGAGAGAGAGAGAGAGAGAGAGAGAGAGAGAGAGAGAGAGAGAGAGAGAGAGAGAGAGAGAGAGAGAGAGAGAGAGAGAGAGAGAGAGAGATAAATGCAATGCTGTTTTTTATATGAATCCTATGTATGTATGTATGTATGTATATGCAACTACACATACATACACTCACCATATATCCAAACCAACACAAATAATACCCATGTCTATGTATAAAAGTATGTACGTAAATCTATGTATAGGTAAGCACGTACACATGTATACACAGGTAAACTCAGGTATGTGTGTTTATATTACAGGTGTTATGGACGGCGTTGAGTCTTGCCCTTGGCGTGGAGGTACAAGGGGAGGTGATTCGAGGGTTACCATGCATCAAGAGACTCAATCAGCTCTTCTGCCGCACTCCTGGCAACTCCTATCCCTCGTAAGTGTTAGAGTGAGGGGAGTGAGGGGAAATGAGGGGAATGTAAGGGGAAATGAGGCGAATGTGAAGGAATTTGAGATGAATACAAATGTGAGAGGGAATGTTAAGGAAATGAAAGGGGAAAATGAAGGAATTTGAGAGGAATGCAAATGAGATGAATAGAAATAAAAATCTTTCTCCTCCCTTCTTGCTCATTAATATCATCCTCATTATAATGTTTCAGGGACAGAATAGAGCGTTTCATTGATGACAACAAGGCACTAATGAGGAGAATGTACGGCAGCTTCTTTGATAACATACAAGAGGTGAGACTATTATTATCATTATTATTATCATCATTATTGTCATTATTACTTCTACTACTACTACCATCACTATTTTTACTACTACTACTGCTATTCTTACTTTTCCTCCTCCTCATCAATCATATCCTTCAACCTTGCTACACCTCCTTTTAACATATATATTATCCTAAAATCCTACACTACCTTTTCTTCATACACCAAAATATCCTAATGAACCAAATCAAACCAAAACCAAACTTAAAATCCTAACGACCCTAACATCCTACGACTCCTTCAGGTATTCGAGCCTCAGCAACGGTTTGTGAGTCGTCAAGGTCGCTCAGTAGGAGAGGAAGAAGCCTTTGAGGACCCAACACCTGAGATCTACAAGGATTACCACTCTGGAGATCCACGTGGGGAGTCCTTCTTTAAACTGATCAGAAGGAAACGACAATCTTTCCCTGGTGATGCTAATTCTAATTCTGACAGGTATGTACAGGTGGATAATTGACAGGTAAAAGTGGATAATTAGACAGGTACAGTTGATATTGATTAGACAGGTAAAGAAGGTAATTAGACAAGTAAGTTAGTGGATTAATGAATGAGATGGATAGATATAATATTGACAGTTTGGCAATTACATTATTTTTCTTGTCATAGAAAATATATCATTACATTTTTAGTTTTTTTTTTTTAAATGAATTATGTATGTCTGTTTGTTTGATCTCTTTCACTCAATTTTCTTTCATTTCTCTGTCTATATTCCTGATTATCTGTATAGTCTATCTGTCTCTCTCTCTCACTCACTTACATCATTCCCTCTATACCTACCCCGTCCCCCCTTTCCAACACCCCCCCTCATCCGTTTTCTTTCTTGCAGGGTGGACTCGTGTGAAAGCAAGGTGGAGATAGTGACACCGTACTGGGCCAACAACTCGGCTGGGAAGATTCGTGCAATTGTCAACACCAATGAATTCTCGCAAGCCATTCACCAGGAAGTGTGCACGTACGTGTGTGTGTGTGTGTGTGTGTGTGTGTGTGTGTGTGTGTGTGTGTGTGTGTGTGTGTGTGTGTGTGTTTGATCATGTAGGCCTCTTCCTAGTGACCTTGAGACAGTAGGAACAATCAATTTTGTCAGATTCGTGGGAAATAAATAACATATTAACTAAATAAAAATATAATAAATTAAATAATAAAATCAAACTGTAACGTATAAAAAAGAAACTAATACGGTAATAATCAAGGAAGTGGATACATGAATAAATGAATAAACAGATAAATATATGATAAATGATTAAATGTAAGGCAAGTAAGGGATAAAAAAAATAGTACAGGACGCGATCACAAGTAAACCACATGTGTTCCTAGATATAAACAATGTGTGTGTGTGTGTGTGTGTGTGTGTGTGTGTGTGTGTGTGTGTGTGTGTGTGTGTGTGTGTGTGTGTGTGTGATAATAATAAAATGATAATAATTATAATAGTAATAGTAATAATAATAATAATAATAATAATAATAAAAATAGTAATTATAATAACAATGATGATGATGATAATGATGATGATGATGTCTCGGTGCTTTATGTGTCATGGCCACTAATTACGAAAAAGGTGAAGAATGACGTAAGGGTTGGAAAAAGGAAGAGAGAGGAGAGAGAGAGAGAGAGAGAGAGAGAGAGAGAGAGAGAGAGAGAGAGAGAGAGAGAGAGAGAGAGAGAGAGAGAGAGAGAGAGAGAGAGAGAGAGAGAGAGAGAGAGAGAGAGAGAGAGAGAGAGAGAGAGAGAATGGGTGTTAGGGAAAGGAAGATAAAAGGGAAGCAAATGTGAGGTAACAAAGATTAAAATGCTAGTCCAGGTGTGTGTGTGTGTGTGTGTGTGTGTGTGTGTGTGTGTGTGTGTGTGTGTGTGGACGCGCGTGCTCTTAATCACAGGAAATCCTCTCTTTGAACACGAAAATTTGAATAACAATAAAAAGAGAAAGAAGGTGAGTGAAAGATATCAATTCCAAAATTACGAAATATTTCATAAAACACCAAAACAAAACAGAATTCGAGGAAGGAGAGAAGATCCATCGTTTGACTCATTCCTTCGTGTGTGTGTGTGTGTGTGTGTGTGTGTGTGTGTGTGTGTGTGTGTGTGTGTGTGTGTGTGTGTGTGTGTGTGTGTGTGTGTGTGTGTGTGTGTGTGTGTCGGAGGCTTTCACATTTCAAACACAACCCTTAGTAACAGTTTTAACCGTCACTGAAACCAAACACCGGAAGTTTGAAAGGGTCATTACGAAGTCTTATTACACAGGTATTTTTAGACATCTCATCAGTGTGTGTATATGTATGTGTGTGTGTGTGTGTGTGTGTGTGTGTGTGTGTGTGTGTGTGTGTGTGTGTGTGTGTGTGTGTGTGTGTGTGTGTGTGTGTTTTATCAATGTTTATAAATCTTACTTTTGTC
>JAXIVD010005772.1:10000-27242 GCA_036785275.1 Cancer borealis
TCTTATTTAGTGCTGATCCTTCCTTCCTCTATCAATAGTCAACACATACCTAAGATCAGCACATAATCAATTCTCATCCCACGTTTTTCAAATGACATAGAGGAAAACAGGAAAAAACAGCACATCTTTTCCTATGTTATCTATAAAATAAGGTAATGATTTTGTATGTCTATTATATAATGATAACTTTTATATCTAACTGATTTTTTTTTTGGCATATTTCAAAAATTTCGTTCTTATTTTAACATAATTTTCTGTATTTTTTTTTTCCTTTTAACTTTTTATTTCTATCAATTTTAATATTTTTTCTCACATTTTTCATTCTTATTCTTCGACATTTTTTTCGTATGGTTAAATAATTTTTTTCTCCTGACCTTTATATCTGATTTTTTTTTATATATATAATTTTTCTTTCTTTTACTTCGACATTTTCCTGTATCTTCAAATAACTTATTTCCTTATTTTTTCCACTTTCCTTTCCACACCTGATTTCACCGGGAAAGGACACGGTATTATAAGTACAGGAAAAGGAACTAACTAAATATCCTTGTCTGTTTGTGTGTAATAATGATTCTTTACATAACACCTTTACCTGTGAATTTTTGGGGACAGGACCGGAAGTTGTTGAAACGGTCCCCTAGCGCGTGACGGAACTGATGTTGTTGTTGTTGTGATGGTGGGTGTGATAGTATTAGTAGTAGTATGAGTATTATTATTATTATTATTATTAGTAGTAGTAGTAGTAGTAGTAGAAGTAGTAATAGTTGTTACATCTAATTTTTTTTGTACTTGTTTTTTTATTATTATTACTATTATTATTATTTTCATTAACAACATTATCATCATTATTTTCTTTCTCGCTCTCCATTAATAGATAAAAACTCTTCCTCCTCCTGCTCCTATTACTTTTTTTTTCTTCCTCTTATTCTTCTTATATTATTGCGTATTACATGACTAATTATTCTACCATACCATATGTGTGTGTGTGTGTGTGTGTGTGTGTGTGTGTGTGTGTGTGTGTGTGTGTGTGTGTGTGTGTGTGTGTGTGTGTGTGTGTGTGTGTGCGTGCGCGTGTGCACACGTGTCTATGAGTATTTTCTTCTTTCTTCCTACACAAACAAACTTGAATGTTGAAAACTATGACGTAATTTCCAAGCACTGATGTCACGGTTTACTGACCAATCACGTGACGGGTAGAGGAACAAGCTGGTGACGTCATCAAAATGGGTGGGGCTTCCTTATGACGTCATTAGTGGTTAACCTCAAAAGGAAGGGAGAGAGAGAGAGGGGAAGCAAATAAGGAGGGAAAAAATGATGAAGATGAGAAGGAAAGAATACTAAGTAGCTTGGATGAGACAGAGAGAGAGAGAGAGAGAGAGAGAGAGAGAGAGAGAGAGAGAGAGAGAGAGAGAGAGAGAGAGAGAGAGAGAGAGAGAGAGAGAGAGAGAGAGAGATTCGGCGTATGATAAACCAAGGTTACTGGCGTGACAGATTTATTTGAATGGTTACTAGGAATGTGTGTGTGTGTGTGTGTGTGTGTGTGTGTGTGTGTGTGTGTGTGTGTGTGTGTGTGTCATACCGTCCCACTCCCTCAATAGGCCTACGTTACTCACACTACTAAAAAGTCTACAAGCAAACAGATAGTCAAAATAAACACAAATATATATAATAAACAATATACTTTTTCTAGCCACGTGCCTTCCTTTTCCTTTCTTTCTTCCTTCCTTCCTATCCTTCCTATCCTTCCTTCCTAATTTTTTTTTTTATAATTTCTTACGTATTTTAATTTTATTAAGTACAAATGAATGGTTTAAATAAATAATGACATTTTTTACAATCATTATTATATAGATTTGATAGGGTGGTATTTACAGACTCTCTCTCTCTCTCTCTCTCTCTCTCTGCTGGCTTTATCTATTCCACAAATTTTCGTTTATCTATTGCTAGAATTTCAGGTCATTTGTTCGTACCCATTCTCCTCCCCTTCCTCCTCCTCCTCTTCTCCCTTCTTCTCCTCCCCTTCCTCCTCCTCCTCTTCTCCCTTCTTCTTTATTATGCATTCCTTTTCATTCTTTTTTTACTTATTCCTTACTTATTTATCTCCCTTCCCTTATTCTTTCACTGGCATCCTTCACTCCTCCTCCTCCTCCTCCTCCTGCTCACCCACCAGGACACATTACCCTCCACCCGCATTATTATCTCCAGACTACACCCTCCTCTTCTTCCTCCTCCTCCTCCTCCTCCCCCCCCCTCCCCCATGGCGCCTAGAAGGATCTCTCCTATTGGTCGGTTTCCGCGAACTATGACGCAGAAGGTAACTGTGACGTCATGAGTTATAGCCACCAATCAAGAGGTAAGATTGAGGGTGTCACGTGACAGAAGATGTGTGACGTAATGATAGGGAAGGAATGGGAGGGGTGTGTGTGTGTGTGTGTGTGTGTGTGTGTGTGTGTGTGTGTGTGTGTGTGTGTGTGTGTGTGTGTGTGTGTGTGTGTGTGTATATTTTTCTGATTGGTTTTCGTGTTTTCTTTTTCCCCCCTTTTTTTTTTTATTTTCTTTCCTCCTTTTTTCATTAACTGACACATGTTTCCTTTTCCATTTTTGTTTATCATTTGGTTTCTATTCACTGATTTACATGTTTTATTGTTTCTTTAATTTTCGTCTTTACTTTCTACGTGTTTTCTTTCCTCACTGGTTTCTATAGACTGATTACACGTTCTCTTTTTCCTTTTCTTAAACGTTCATCACACAACTGTTCCATAATCATGTTCTTGCCTCCAAAAACTACTCCTTTCCCCTTTATTTTACGATCATGTATCTCTTAAAACCTTCCTTATTTTCTGATTTATATTTCATGACTCACAATTAATTATTTGTTTCTATTTATACGGTTTAAGTTAAGTTAGCTGTTCAGTTCAACGTACTTCCGCATCTATCACGCATTGCAACCTTCCATCACTTTCACAACAACACACACCAATACACACACACACACTCACCCTCCATCACTGTTCATACATTACTTCATCACCTCTGGAACTAATTACATATGTACGTACACTATACATTCACTCCAAGTCTCACACACACACACACACACACACACACACACACACACACACACACACACACACACACACACACACACACACATATACATCCTCATACACTTCTACACTAATCACTTTCACATATTCCTATAATTACTCATTACACCTGGAATTCCACAAGCCAGGAAAAAAAAACATAAGCTTAACAACAATACAATAATTAACATATACATAACTAACTTCTTTGCCCCTTTAGGTACTAACACCAAATTTAGCCACAGTTTTGGACCTGCAGGACGCAACCGGAAACTGACGTGGTGACGAGACAGTAGGATAGGAGGATAGGGAGGGACGAGAAGGAGTGATGATTGACAGGAGGGAGGAGTGAAGTGACTAACAGGTTATAGTGACATCTGGCAACCCATGTACCAAGCTACATATAAAGGCGTCAACAGGAGTCAGTGTGCATCAGTTCCTCAGTGTACGAGGTAATAGAAGGAGAATCTACGACGCTCTTCTTGTCTTTAGCATCGTCACGAGGATACGAAAAGATATATTATAGAAAAATGAAGGTTTTTGCTGTGCTACTACTGGTTGCCGCCACCCTCGCTGCGCCGCAAGGTAAGTCGTTGGTGCCTTCTGTGTTCTTTAAATGGTTTCTGTTGGTTTAATTACGTTTTCAGTGCATTCATTTAATTTATTGATTGTTTAAATGTGTTCTATATTAGTAGTTGTATTGTAGTTTGATGATTTTTATTTTAACTCTTATTTTCATTTTCTGTTACTCAAATTCTTCCTTCTACACTTTTTTCCCACTTCTGTTTTTTTCCTCCTGCTTTACCTTATTCCTATCTACCACATTCCTTACCCTTTCTTTTTTTCTCTATTCCTCCTTATTCCTCTCTTTCCTAACACCAAAATCATCCCTCTTTCCCTCCTTTTTTCTTGCTCCTCCTCATTTCCACTTCTTCCAAATTTTTTTTAACTTGACAAATGTGCAATCTTTTAATCATCCTTCCTCATCTTCTCTTTCCTTACTGTTACCAAAATTCCTCTCCTCCTCCTCCTCCTCCTTTCCCCTCAAGTCTCCTCACTCACAACCCGTTCCCCTTTGCCTTCAGTTGCGGATATAGAGGAGGAGGCTGAGTTTGTCCCCGGCAAGAGGGTCCCTGGCTACGAGGATGGTGATGATGGTGTTGTGTTCGTGGTTCCCGGTTGGAATCCACTCAGAAATTTCTTCCGCAGTAAGTATTTGGATTTTTTTTTTCTTAATTTATTTTTTCTAGTTGTGATTTAGTGTTTTTTCTTTCTTTATTTTCTTATTTTTTTCTTTTTTGTCTTCTCTCTTTTTTTCTTACTTTGTTTCACTCTATTTCTATTTTTCTTTCTTGCTTTTTTCTGTCGTTATTTCCTTATTTCTTGCATTTCCTCTCGTCTATTTTTATCTAACTTTCCTTTACATTCCTTCGCACATTTTTTTTTATACTATATGTATATATATTTTTTTTTCCTATGTCCTTCATGTGTCCCCCCATCCTCTCTCTCTCTCTCTCTCTCTCTCTCTCTCTCTCTCTCTCTCTCTCTCTCTCTCTCTCTCTCTCTCTCTCTCTCTCTCTCTCTCTCTCTCTCTCTCTCTCTCTCATTCTCGTAAGTTCGATTCACATGTTCCCACAAAATTTCGTTCACTAAGTCACTAAATAGGAAGGTGAACGAAACTATTTGGAATCTTATGAGACTCCCTCCGCCTTTATGCAAATTAGGTGTTTATGTTTTTGCGTTACAATTAGTCAGTGTCCTCAGCATCCTTCTCTCTCTCTCTCTTTCTCTCTCTCTCTCTCTCTCTCTCTCTCTCTCTCTCTCTCTCTCTCTCTCTCTCTCTCTCTCTCTCTCTCTCTCTCTCTCTCATTCGCATTTCCGGTTAATTCTTTTCAAACGACGTAATTTTCTTTTGTTTCATCTAATTCCTTCGTCTTTATCTTATTTACATTTATTCACATTTCTATTATTCATGTGTTTGTTGTGTCTCATTTATTCATATATTCGACATTGTACATACGCCATCTGGAGGGAAAACTAAGCAATACTATTTTCTATTGTCTTTTTCTTTATCACTAAGACGTAAATTTTTTCTTATATTCATTTTTTTGTTTTGTTGCAATATTTGAGTGTGTTGTGTGTGCATGACTGTTTTGTATTGCGTACATGACTGTTTTGTGTTGCGTACATGACTGTTTTGTGTTGCGTGCATGACGGTCGTGGTTGTTATGTGTTCTGTGTTCCGCGTTGATGCTTTCCTCGGCCTATTATTTCCCCTCATTCCCCTCCCCCCCAAATACTGTCCTTGGAATGTTGGAGAATGACGATGTGGTGGTGTAGTGTTGTTTTCCGCCCTTATGGTGACGTGATGTGATTGTCATTCTTATCTTGATGTCACTGTTATTTTTTCTTCTTTTCTCTCTCTCTCTTTTTGTCAGTCATACTTTGGTGCACTACAAGATTTGAAGTTACCTTTTATCTACGTCTCGTTTTCTTTACTCACTTCCTTCTCCATTCATTTTTTCTTGATTTTTTTTCATTTGTATGCAATTTTCATGTATATATATATTTCTTTTATACATAGTTTGTTCTGCATTCTTTTTGTAGTTCCCCTTTTCCTGTCTCATTTTCTTGACTACTTATTTTCTTGTTCATTCACTCTTTGAATTTTTTTTTCTAAATCCATCAAAAGTTTTTTTTTTCTTTTTGCCAGATGTTCAGAATATCTAAGTTGTGAAATGTTCCCTTGTAACATTTTCTCTCTCTCTTTGGACTTTGATTCCCTCCAATGAATCCCATCTCAAACATTTCCATTCGAATAACTCGCTGGTGTGTATTTTCAAAGGTCATTTCTCTCAACATTTCCAAACCATTACACACACACACACACACACACACACACACACACACACACACACACACACACACACACACACACGCAGCACTTCCTCCCAATATCTATACACACTTTCTTTATAGATTACTTTACTATACGTATTATTGTTCCTTCTCCCTCAGACATCTTCTCAAGGCGTCCTGGAAACACTGAATCTGAGGGCGGTCTGGTCTTCGATACTGACCCTGCACAAGGAGGTAACGGCAGAGGCGGAATCTTCTCTATCATCGACTCTCTCTTCCGCCTCGTCCCTTCCCCGTCTCAGAACGCTACAGTTACTTTCCAAAACTCTACTGTCGAAGTGGTGAGCATTGGTGGTGTTCCAATGCTAGTCAACCGTACTATTGTGGAGCATACTGATGATAATGGCGCAGTGTTTCGCCGTGTGGATCAAAGGATCGTTGGACCTTATGAAAATTCTACCTCTACCGACGTCCCTCTCGCTGAAGATGATTTAAATGAGCTTGAAATTCAGGTGAGTTCATAAATTTGTGATAATGGAGTGATTCGAAGCTTCGTTTGCCTTGTTTTATTTTGTTTCGTTGCTTCGGATTCGTGAACTTATCCTTATTATCTAGCTAACCAAATCCGCCTGCTTTTTATATGTTATTGTATCTTGTACTGCTTGTTTTTAATTCTATCTAAATAATATAAATTTGACATATTTCGAAGATACTAAAACCAACTATATTTTTATTGTGATTTTCTTAATACGGTTCATTTCGTTGTAAATAATTCAAAATAATGTTTAGAAGCTTCACTTTTAAACTGTGTAAATGAATCGAGGACTGAACATCTAATTGCATCCTTTACCCTTATCCTTTTATATAATTTCTAGTTGGATGTTCTTTTCTATAAGTGTCATGTTTGCTTTATTATCCTTATCCTTCACTGCTTCTCTGTATGCTTGTTATGTCTAAACCCTGTGATATATCTGCTAACATAACCTGGAAATAATTACGCATCCTTATATATAACAAAAATGCTGCTATTGTTACTGCCTCTAATACAATAATACAATAAAACTAATCTGTATATTTTTTTTACTGACCATTTGTATAAACTGCTTGTGTGTGTGTGTGTGTGTGTGTGTGTGTGTGTGTGTGTGTGTGTGTGTGTGTGTGTGTGTGTGTGTGTGTGTGTGTGTGTGTGCGTGCGCCCAGCTATAACGCCTCATTAACTACCTGTGTACACCTGCCTCAGGTAAGTGCTTCCCTAATTCATGTTTGTTGTAATTGGTTAATGTAATGATAAAAACAAACTAACTCCTAGTATTTAACGTGTAATCATGTATCACTTCAAATAATATTGATAACAACTGAATTACATATAATCTTCAAATAATCCTACATTTATATCTCCAATGAAAACTTAAAAAAAAAAAATAATAATAATCTATGAAATTTAATAAAACTTTGCATAATTTCAAATAAGTTCATCCACTCAAAAAAAACTGAATTACATAATATATTTTGGAGCCCATTAATTTGACAAAACAGAATTGAATCCAAACCTAGCATAAACCTTATCAAAATTAGACCCAAACATAGAATAAACTCTAAGGACCAAAATAACTAAGACAACCTTTGCCACCATCTTCACAGACTTCAACTCCCCTTAACCACCACCTGAAGAAGCGTTGGATTGTGTCTTGGCTCAAGGACACCCTTAGGAAACGCCAATCCGCCCCAGGACCCAAATACAACCACCTGCCTGGGACTGAACACCTAGGGAATGACGAGGAGGATGAACGAGCCCCAGGAACCTCTAACAACCTGGTGCCAATTAGAAACGAGGATGACATTGCCGTAAACTACCTGATGGCTGATTCTCTTCACCATAACCCTGACGCAGAAGTGTTTGATCCTGAGCTCATGAGGGAAGCTGAGAGGACTTTCTGGGAGAGGAGAGGAGATTCTGAAGTATCCCGGCCTCTTAGAAACCAGCCAACCATGTCCCAGCCTCTTAGAGCTCAACCAATGATGTCCCAGCCTCTTAGATCTCAACCAATGATGTCTCAGCCTGTTAGAAACCAGCCAATGATGTCCCAACCTCTTAGATCTCAACCAATGATGTCCCGGCCTCTTAGAAACCAGCCAATCATGTCCCAGCCTTTTAGATCTCAACCAATGATGTCCCGGCCTCTTAGAAACCAGCCAATCATGTCCCAGCCTCTTAGATCTGAACCAATTATGTCCCCACCTCTTAATTCTGAACCATTGATGTCCCGGTCTGTAATAACACGTCCAGTCAGAGTATAAGCTGCACTCCACCAAGTTTCAGTCATAATTCATAAGTCATGCATCAATAATTGTCATGGGTTAACAAAATAAGTCACTTTGTATTTTCATGAAGCTTTCTTTTTTTTTTTTTTTTTTTTTTTTTTTAGGGGGTGGCTTTTATCTCCCGTTCGTTAGAGCAGCTTTTCTTTACTTATTTATTCACATTTTTGTTACATAATTGGTTTTGTTAGTTTTGTGTGTGTGTGTGTGTGTGTGTGTGTGTGTGTGTGTGTGTGTGTGTGTGTGTGTGTGTGTGTGTGTGTGTGTGTGTGTGTGTGTGTGTGTGTGTGTGTTGTTTCTTCTGTCGTAAAAAAATAATCAAACAAATGTAAGATACTCAACATATACTCCAAACAACAACAATAACAACAACAACAATTAGTCCATAAGAACACATACACACATTCAAAACCAGATTCACTACATTATCAATTTTCCATAAACACTGAAAATACTCCATTACAAATAATCCACAAAATGTACTAAACTGTGCCAAACTGTGCCAAAGAATATCTATATATAATGAGTGAAAAAAACTAGGAGTGAAAAAGATTTGACTATGTCCTGAACGCATCCTGAATCAAAACAAAAATTAAAGTACATACTCTTTTTTATATATATTTCTTTAAGGAGAGAGAAAAAGTAGACTAGACATTGAGGAAAGAATATTATGTATTACTTATTTTTAGATATATACACTAAAGGAAATGTTATGTAAGAATTGATGAAGTTTTCTTGGTATTTTTATACTTTTATCAACAAATAAAACATAAATTTTGTATAAACTATATTTCATTGATGACCATTTTTTTTATATAATTAATAGAGTGATTTTGTGAATTGAAAGCACAAGACTCTCTCTCTATCTCTCTCTCTCTCTCTCTCTCTCTCTCTCTCTCTCTCTCTCTCTCTCTCTCTCTCTCTCTCTCTCTTCCCTCTCCCTCTCTCTCTCTCTGTACACTCACTAACTAATCTGTTTGTCCTAAGAAAAAGATAATGGTATGATTCTCTCTCTCTCTCTCTCTCTCTCTCTCTCTCTCTCTCTCTCTCTCTCTCTCTCTCTCTCTCTCTCTCTCTCTCTCTCTTCTACGAACCTCTGTGACGTCCGCTCAAGTTTGACGCAATACGAAGAAAAATACTACGGTCAAGGTGAGAGAGAGCGAGCGAGAGAGAGAGAGAGAGAGAGAGAGAGAGAGAGAGAGAGAGAGAGAGAGAGAGAGAGAGAGAGAGAGAGAGAGAGAGAGAGAGAGAGAGAGAGAGAGAATAAAAAAAAAGTTACCAAGACAAAAAGACAAATAGAAACAGATAGACAGAAACAATAACAAATACACAGAAAGACAGACAGACACACACACACACACACACACACACACACACACACACACACACACACACACACACACACACACACACACATCAAAACAACACTCAGGCAGCTTACGCCTTCACCATAATGTAAACCGGATGTATGACACAGCTCAAGCGAATGCAACCCGGAATTACACCCAGTTGCTTCTGTCTGTGTCCTCAAATATCTGTCTGTCTGTCTGTCTGTCTCTGTGTCCTCAAATATATGTCTGTCTGTCTGTCTGTCTCTGTGTCCTCAAATATCTGTCTGTCTGTCTGTCTGTCTCTGTGTCCTCAAATATCTGTGTCTGTCTGTCTGTCTCCGTGTCCTCAAATATCTGTGTCTGTCTCTGTGTCCTCAAATATCTGTCTGTCTGTCTGTCTGTCTCTGTGTCCTCAAATATCTGTCTGTCTGTCTGTCTCTGTGTTCTCAAATATCTGTCTGTCTGTCTGTCTCTGTCTATCTGTCTGTATGGTTATTTGTCTGCTTAATTGTTTGTTTTTTTCTGTGTAATGTTTGTGGCATATGAAAAAGTTATGATGATGATGATGATTATATGGTAATGATGATAATGAGGGGGGGGAGAGAGAGAGAGAGAGAGAGAGAGAGAGAGAGAGAGAGAGAGAGAGAGAGAGAGAGAGAGAGAGAGAGAGAGAGAGAGTAATCTTTTCTATTAATCTAATAATACATACAATTGCTAGGGAAGTGCTTGGTATATGAACTTGTTTGTGCAAGATGTCAGCTGTGAATTAGTTATAATATATCAACTTTTACTTTTAGTATATTTGTTTTATCTGCTTTTCAATTAGTAGTGTAAATATCCACAGCACACGAGGGAAGATTGTTTCAAAATGTCAACAAAATTATTGAAAAAAAGAAAAGAAAAAAAGTTTATCTTAATTTTCCTTAAACCTTTTGCTGACTGTCTTCAATCCGTTATGTCTGGTCACGTTTGATCGATCGATAGTGAAATAACTGTGAACTTTAATGTTGTTAAATCCTCTTTATATCGTATAAAATTCTATTACGTTGTTTAATGTATTTCTTATCACTTACGGTGACTAAACTTGTAATTTTCGTACCGTTTTAAAAATGTTCCTAGTGAGGTCATTGTTAATATCACGCACATGAACATAAACAAGGAAGGGCCAAGTACTGACCCTTGTGGTACATCACTTACTACCACTACCACTACCACTACTACTACTACTACTACTACTACTACTATAATAATCCCCCTCCCCTTCCTCTCCCTCACAACCCAAGAACTCTTTACACGTCCAATTTACTCTCGTACTCCCTCTAGCGTGACTTCGAGGAAACAAAAAGGGATACTCAGCTTAGGGACGCCAGTGGTGCATTTCCTCGAAGGGGAGAGCAAATTAGAGGGGAGAGAGGAGCTTGGTAACAGAGGGGAAGAGAGGGAGGGAAGGGAAGAGAGGGAGGGAAGGGAAGGAGGAAATGGGTGAGATATGAAGAAAATATGAAGTCACGCAAATATACAGGAGTGAATCATAGTTCAAAGAAGTGTATGTCATGACTCTGCTTTTTGTTATGTAAGGATATGCAACATACACTTAGTCAAGCTGCATGTGTATATAAGGCAAAAAAAATAAAAATAAATAAATAAATAAATAAACATAGGACAAATATATTTAACCTAACCTAACATAGCATAACTAACCAAACCTAGCATACCTTACCAAACCAAACCTAACCAAACTTAAATCATATCACTACCACAATAATTACTACTACCTACTAATACTACAACTACTACTTTTTAAACTGAATATTCCTTAACATCTTTGAAAACAAAAACAAAACAAGAAAACAATGTCTGGGTATAGAAGAGAAAGGTGGAGGGGAAGGTGAGGGTATTACATAAGAGAAAGGAGAAGACAGGAGATGGGGAATTAACAAGGGTATACAGTTATGGGGAAGAGATAGAGAGATTCCCATTATTTAGAGGTCAATCAAGCAATGTTTGACGTAAGGGGATGAAGGATGGGGAGGTGAGGAAACAAGGGGAGTGGAGGGGAGGGTGTGTGAGGGTAGGAGGGTAGCAGGATGGGTATAAAAGTGGGTCATGGAAAATATGTGCATCCGGTGTTGACAGATTATTGAGAAAAGGAGGAGGAGGAGGAGGAGGAGGAGGAGGAGGAGGAGGAGGAGGTATGACAACACCAACAAGGAGGCAAAGAAATGCAAAGTGGAAAGAAGTAATTACCAGCCACTCTGTAATCCTTTTCCACGTCACCTCCTCCTCCTCTCTTCCATATATTAAACGTTATACACCACTTTATTATGTAAATTTATATGATACAACTATTACTACTACTACTACTATTACTACAAGTAATAATAATAACAATGAGGATGGGTGATGATGTGTTGGCTACTAGATGAGTGGGAGAACGCGGGAAGACCAGACCTAGTAACCAATAATGACAATACCAATATTAGTAAAATAATGAAAATAATAATAATAAAAAAATGATGAGGATGATAATGATAATGATAATAATAATAATAATAAAAACAATACTAAAGGATAATAACAATAACAATAACAATAACAATATTATTGTTAATAATAATATTAATACTAATAACAATGATGATGTAGGTATTATCCATGAATATTGCTCGCTTGTGTGTGTGTGTGTGTGTGTGTGTGTGTGTGTGTGTGTGTGTGTGTGTGTGTGTGTGTGTGTGTGTGTGTGTGTGTGTGTGTGTGTGTGGATGTGTTATCTAGACAGGTAGAATATTGATAATTAGCAGGTGTTCAGCACCTGCTTCTCTCTCTCTCTCTCTCTCTCTCTCTCTCTCTCTCTCTCTCTCTCTCTCTCTCTCTCTCTCTCTCTCTCGCCTTATATCATCGTAACAAATAAATTATATAGACTACTACTAATAATAATATTAATAGCTAAAAAATAATAATAATAATATAAATAATAATAATAATGATAAAAATATAAATGAAAATAATAATAATAATAATAACAACACTTACATTTAATCTGCGTAGCTTCAAGGACACACGACCTCTTGCTGGCCTGAAAATAAGAGAATAATGAATAATATTAATAATGAATACAATACAGAGAAAACCTGAGGCTGAATACAATACAAAGAAAAATAAAATAAAGAAAAACAAGAAAATAATAATAACATGCAAATAAATGAATAAGTGAAAGGATGTGAATAAAAGGAAAATATTTGACGTGGAAAATGTGGAGAAAGGGGAACACACACACACACACACACACACACACACACACACACACACACACACACACAGTCATAGATACACACGTATTATTAAGTATGTATGTGTGTGTGTGTGTGTGTGTGTGTGTGTGTGTGTGTGTGTGTGTGTGTGTGTGTGTGTGTGTGTGTGTGAAGATTGCCACCTTGCAGGGGTGACGTGGGCCTTTGTAACTGGCCCACAGCTTTGCTTTTTGATTTCCTAAGGATTGTCTCGGCTTGTTGCCATAGGGAGTCTGACTAGCCCGCTTTCGCGGAGCGCCAGATACACCCCATGGCCACTCTGCCGTAGACAATCCTATACTTGGGGGAAGAGAAGAATTATGTGTGATGTGTGTTTGGTAAGGTTTGTCCCGGCTTGTTGCCATAGGGAGTCTGACTTGCCAGCTTTCGCGGAGCGTCAGATACACCCCATGACCACACTACCGTGAACAATCCTTGTATTTAGGAGTGTGTTTGCGTTCCTTTAGCGGTTAGTTTGGAGGTGGGAGTTTTTTAATGAGTTTGGTCAGATCTTTATGTGCAGTTTTTTCAATGATCTCGGATGGTGTGCCTAGATCTCGGTTTAAGTAAGGTTCTGTTTTTCGGCATTCTGTTAGGTAGTGTATCAGTGGTATAAGTATGTATTCTGTATCCTTATCAATGTATAGTTATCCCTTGTTACTAGTATACTACATAACGCAGTCTATGTAACCATACACTATACATAATATTTAGTATGTATTGCATCATAATATATACATTCTTTATTTTTTTCATAAATTATACTGCAGAATATAATGAAAATACAACTATAATTATAATACGTATTCCAAATTCACCCAAAATATTTTTCATATATGATATTATTAGTTATAATACAAACGTCATACATTTTGTAGTTACCCTTGCAAATTCAGTTTCTGTCAGTAATAGTTTGGAAAAGAAAACGTAATATTTTATGATACACCTAAACATCATATTTTTCTTTCTTTATACGTATTATTCCTTAAGTGTCTCAGTGGTGCAGTGGTTAGCGTGTCTGACTACGAATCCGCTGGCCTGAGTTCAATCCCGGAGGAGGACAGTCGGCGCACAGCTCACCCTAAACGGATTCATTGATAAATGGTACCTAAGGCAACCTGGGGAAGGTAACTGTGGAAATTCGGATGTCGTATTGGTCCTGTGTCCCGGAGTAACGGATTACTTTCCACCACCGGCTCAAAGGCCAATGTGACGGGAGGTGAGGGCCCACACCTACGCACAGCTACAGTATGTCAACCCTTTACCTTACCTTTATATTTTATTAAGTCATGTAATTCTCAGTAACCTGATTCCACATGGCATTCCTCATTACAAGTACATTTCCTAACACATTTAACTATATTATTCCCTCAAGCTTATATCATTGAAACTTATACGAGAATTACATTATATCATAGCATCAACTATACGCAACATTGATTAATAACAAATAAATAATATTAAACAAAAACTAAAAACACGCAACATTGATTAATAACAAATAAATAATATTAAACAAAAACTAAAAACAAAACTAAATAGGAATCTTAAAAAAAAAAAACTAAAAAAAACCATCACGCGACCTTCATAAAAAAATAAATAAATAAAAGAAAGAATCCATTTTCTAGAGGGATTGAAGAGAAAAAACAAAATAATACATAAGTAAAAAGATTAGGTGAGATTGCAAAATGAAGTGAAGAGAGAGAGAGAGAGAGAGAGAGAGAGAGAGAGAGAGAGAGAGAGAGAGAGAGAGAGAGAGAGAGAGAGAGAGAGAGAGAGAGAGAGAGAGAGAGTGTGTGTGTGTGTGTGTGTGTGTGTGTGTGTGTGTGTGTGTGTGTGTGTGTGTGTGTGTGTGTGTGTGTGTGTGTGTGTGTGTGTGTGTGGGAGTGGGAGTGAGAGGGAACGATGGAGAGGGTGAGAGGCGATGGAGGGGGCGGGTGGAGGAGGAGGAGGAGGAGGAGGAGAAAGGTGAAGAGAGATGAAGGGCATGAGAGAGGGAGAATGAAGGTGAGAGGAAACAAAAGAGAAGAGGTGATGAAGTGAAGGAGGAGATGGAGAGTACGAAGGAAAAATGTAGAAAAAAAAAAAAAAAAAAAAAAAAAAAAAAAAAAAAAAAAAAAAAAAAAAACGTTAGGAGGAATCATAGTGAGGAAGAAAGGAAAAAAAAAAAGGAAAAAATGGAAAAAATAGGTAAATGATCAAGGAAGGAAGAAAAAAGAATGAATATGATGGACAGATATGAACAAATAAAGTGAGGAGAAGAAAAATAAAGAGAAAGAGGTAAGGTAAAGGAGTGTAGTGAAAAAAAAAAAAAAAAAAGGAAAAAGGAGATGAGGGAAAAAAAAAAAAAGTGGAATAACATTATCAGCCACAAGCAAACAACAGTATTAAAAAAAAGGAGATAAGAATAGAAGAAAAAAAGAAAGAAAGAATATTACATTAAAAAAAATTGTTAATTACCAAAAAGAAAAACTATATATAAGGGAAAAAAAAAAACAATAATAAGTCAAATATCAAACAAATTAAGTCATTCAAGTTCATTTCGATGTTTCAAAATGACATGAAATGAATTAATTTAAACTCGGTTCAAACTTGGCCGTGAGAGGATATTCGAAGCTTCACTCCTTCCCGGTTCATTGTACTGGCAAACTTTAGTAGTCCTTTCATTCCGGCTTCACTCAGTTCGGTTCGGTTTGGTTTGGTTCAGTTCGGTTCGACTCGGTTCGGTTCAGTAAATTTCGGTTTAAACTTGTAGGAATTTGTGTTTCACTTCCTTGCTCCGAATCGAGTTGGAGAAAGTGTGTGTGTGTGTGTGTGTGTGTGTGTGTGTGTGTGTGTGTGTGTGTGTGTGTGTGTGTGTGTGTGTGTGTGTGTGTGTGTGTGTAAGTAAGTAAATTTCGGTCTTCGAATTACCCAAGAGCAGAAGGAAAATAAAGTTTTAATCAGATGTCCAATCGCTTTCATCTCTCCAACTTCTCTAGGACTGATTCTCTCTCTCTCTCTCTCTCTCTCTCTCTCTCTCTCTCTCTCTCTCTCTCTCTCTCTCTCTCTCTCTCTCTCTCTCTCTCTAGTAATTTTATTTATTCATTTATTAATCTGTAATTCATTCATCGATTCATTTATTCAAAGTCACAAATTAATGATGAATTTACAAAAGTGTAATACGTAGTGACTAAATAATTTCCTTGACATGATTTTTTCCCCTTCTTATCTTATCACACACACACACACACACACACACACACACACACACACACACACAACACACACACACACACACACACACACACACACCTTTTTTCTTCCCTTTAATAAGAGAAAACAAAAAACAAGGACAATGTATTTTTCCTCCTTTTAAATACAACTTTACGCGTATGAGAGAGAGAGAGAGAGAGAGAGAGAGAGAGAGAGAGAGAGAGAGAGAGAGAGAGAGAGAGAGAGAGAGAGAGAGAGAGAGAGAGCACCTACATTACACCTTCATTGTTATCACGTGTTTAAGTGGGAAGAGAAAGGTGTTGAGAGGGACAGAGAGGGGAGGGTGAGAAGGGGGAGGTGTAAGGGTGTGTCATTGAGAAAGAGGAGATGGAGGGGAGATAGAGAGACTGGAACGGGAACGGGAAGAGGAGGGGAGAGGAGGAGGAAAAGGAGTGGAAGAAATAGAGAAAAAAAAAGAGAATGAATGGAAAGTCCGAGAATTTTAATGAAAGGAGAGAGAGAGAGAGAGAGAGAGAGAGAGAGAGAGAGAGAGAGAGAGAGAGAGAGAGAGAGAGAGAGAGAGAGAGAGAGAGAGAGAGAGAGAGAGAGAGAGAGAGAGAGAGAGAGAATCAGCACAAATGTAATGTTAACTTAAAACATTACTACTCTCACATAAATAAATTCTTAATATTATTCTCTTAAATTCTCAGTATTCAGAAAAAAAAACTAACATATAAATAAAAACAAACCATATATAAATCATCAAAAATTATGGTTGGGAACAAAATCATTTCGTAGGGATACTTTTTTTTTTTTTTAATAGACCCATTTCAGTGAAGGATAAAAGACACGTTTACCTCCGGCAGGATTCGAACCAGCGACCCACGACAAGTGACAATAGGCCGCCCCTCTACCACTGAGCTACGGAGCAATATGATTTTGTACGTATTAATAGTTGTAGAAATTGTTGTATTTAGAGTCGTAGTTGTATTTGCTTGTGTTGTAGATTAACTGATTTATTTTGTATTGTTATTATTATTATCATTATTATTATTATTATTGTTGTTATTATTATTACTACCACTACTAGTAATAATAACAATAATAATAGTAATAATAATAACAATACCACAAACAACAACAATACCGCTACTACTACTAC
>JAXIVD010005773.1:0-7500 GCA_036785275.1 Cancer borealis
ATCACAAATGAAGGAGGGGAGAAAATTAAACAATAGTGAATCCAGAAGGTGGAAAATTTCACTGGAAGAAGCGTAAAAACATGAAGAAGAAAAAAATAAGTAAATAACGCAAGAGATATGAAAACAAATTAGAGAGAAAAAAAAAGTAATATTATGAGGAAGAGAAGGAGGAGGAGGAGGAGGAGGAGGAGGAGGAGGAGAAGGAAGAGGAGGAGGAGGAGGAGGAGGAGGAGGAGGAGCAGAAGGAGGAGGAGGAGGAGGAGGAGGAGGAGCAGGGAGAGGAGGAGAAGATTAGTAGCATGGCCTTGTTTCCTACTGTCTATCTACAAGGCTGCGGCATAAGCACCTCCGCCTCGAGCCCTCGTGTCAGCTTCACCGTTTGGCAGATATTAATCATAGATAAATACTTGGCCCACCACTCTGCCGCGCGGGTATTGCTCTCCTCTCAGCAGGGAGTGTGTGTTTTAGGGCGCGAGCGAGGCGTATCGGGCGTGGTCGCGAGTGATGGGAGCATGACGAAGGGCCTCACCCCCCGCTGCGGCCACACCATGACCCCCAGGCATTAGTGGTCCTCCTAGTGACGTAATGACGCAGATTTAGTTAAGGTGGACGTAGGTAAATGAAGTGAACGCTCGCCTCTTAAGGACTATTATTCTCCATCACCTGTGAGGAAGATGAATATAATTATGATGAGAGAGAGAGAGAGAGAGAGAGAGAGAGAGAGAGAGAGAGAGAGAGAGAGAGAGAGAGAGAGAGAGAGAGAGAGAGAGAGAGAGAGAGAGAGAGAGAGAGAGAGAGAGAGAGAGAGGAGAGAGAGAGAGAGAGAGAGAGAGAGAGAGAGAGAGAGAGAGAGAGAGAGAGAGAGAGGAGAGAGAGAGAGAGAGAGAGAGAGAGAGAGAGAGAGAGAAGAGAGAGAGAGATATCACGATCACGGGTCCAGAGCGTGATCCTCAAGACCATGAATGACACCGCTCCAGTGGGTCAGAAGTTAATCTCCCCGCCTTTGCCCTGGCAAGGAGTGGGTTCGAATCTCACTCAAGGCGCTATGATTTTCCACTGACAGGGAGTGGTTAATGTCCCTCTTGAGCAAGGGGATGGGGGTGTGTGATGTGTGAGAGGCCTCAGTCTTACCTATAAATCCGTCACTATGAGCTCTGAGCTTTTACGGAGAAGGTAATGGCTGACGATCACGAGAGCAGCCAGTAATCCTTCATTCCAAGGTGATAACACACACACAACACACACACACACACACACACACACACACACACACACACACACACACACACACACAACACACACACACACACACACACACACACACACACACACATACACACTACACACACACACACACACACATGATAAAAATTATATAAGTGTAGTATACACGTAAATTTCCTTAAAGGTAGTGTAGGTGGCTAGATACTCTCCTGCCCCGAGTGGTCACGCTAAAACTAACTTTACTGCTTTATTCACCGTAAAAGTCACATTTAGGGAGATTAGCAGATTTTAGAGTCAAAGTTGCTTGCCTGTGAGAAACTGTAGACATCTTTGGGGAGGACCACGCTATATTTCACGCCACTCCACGCTAAGACCGAAACTCACACTTTACGTACCTACATGAGTGATCCTTGTGTGATACTTCTGCATTATGGAGGACGGAGGAAATGAAGATCTTAACAGCAGAGGGATGGGAGGGAGGGAAGGAGAGAAGGAGAGAGGGAGGGAGAGAGGGAGACGGAGATGATAAAAGGGTTGTAGAACGAGGAGAGAGGGAGGAAGGGATAGAGGAGGGAGAGGTAGGGGGGGATAACAGGTAGTGAATGGGAGATAGAAACATGAAGAGAAGAAGAGGGAGAAAGAGGAGGGAGACGGAGGAGGGTGTAGAGGACGCGGCAAAAAGTTAAAGTAGGATAACACGTGCTTGAAATACCCAAACGATTTATAATGAAACAAGTGTGTACAAGAAATTGGTTCGTTTGTTTCCGTGTCATGAGCCAGATAAAAGGCATCCATTTATATTTCCTAAAAGGCCATTGGTTGGCTAACACAATGACTCCTAAACTAATGGCTGCGTCTATTCCTTAGTTATCAGTGTCCTCGGTGGCTAGACGCGCTTCTACTAAAGATTTACCACCCAAGCCAAATCGACCTTCCTCCTTAGTCTCACCTTGCTCACCTACTCGTCTGTGAAGGACATATTATATTTCATTCTCCGGCTCTTTTTTTTCTTTTTTGTGTGTGTTAGGTAAGGGGTGTCTGTATATGTTGATTGATTATGTCTCTGTCTGTCTGTTTCATTATCTGTCTTTCTCTGTCTGTCTGTCTGTCTGTTTCTTTCTCTTTCTTTCTCTCTCTCCCTCTCTCCTCTCTCTCTCTCTCTCTCTCTCTCTCTCTCTCTCTCTCTCTCTCTCTCTCTCTCTCTCTCTCTCTCTCTCTTCTATGCCGGTAATACAGTATAAAAACTACTTCATTTTCTCTCCTTTCCTGTCTGCAGAATAGATAAATTATTTGATATATTTTTTTGACTGACTCTAAAGTGCATGTTAACTTTTCATTAGTTAACTATAAAGTACGAAAGCCTTGTAATCATTCCATTGTATGACTAGAAAGTAACATGAAATACTTGAAGTTTGTCTAGATTAACTATAAATTACATGAAATTACTGAATTCTTTCCTGGCAATTCTGTAATACACGTAAAGTAAATAAGCCTTACGTAACTTAACTATCAAGAGCCATTCCTTGTCTTAATATAATGTAAAATACGTACTACAGTCTCTTGCCTTGATATAAAATGTGTAAAGAATCATAATTTTGCACGGTAAAACTATCAAAATTCATTTATGCTCTCAAGTCTTAATATAACAACAGAAGCACCGACAAAATGCCTCTTCAAACAGCAGATAATTATTCATGAAGAGTCGAGGTTCTAATTTGTGGACGTGGAAGGTCTCGTCGAGCTATGATTACGAATACACAAAATGTCTCTATACTCATGATCAAATAGGATTGTTACCTTCGCTACTCCCTTGTGTAAACCTGTTGAGGAAAGAAAAATTACGAGAAAAACTAGCCAATTACGTGCAGACTAATATAATACTCCAATTATCAGTCTGCTTGAGGGCCATTACCCCATTAAGCGCTATTAGAGAAGACAGGTAAAAGAAAATGCTGATCCAGTATTCTTTCCGGCATCTTCAATCATGTGTGAAGGACGAGGGAGGAGGAGGAGGCAGGAACCTTCCCCCTTCTCTCCCCTACGATGAGGAGGATTTGCATAGTTCCTCTTTGTCTTTTCCACTGGAGGAACATGAAGGTTTTTCTTTCGTCGCTCGTTATTGCAACGTTTTCGTGTTCTGTTAATCAACTTATACTTTGGTCACGGGGTACAGAACACTAACTTCTAAAATGATTTTCATTAAAAGATCTTTCCGTTTTCTATAACTTTAATTAACAAATAATCTTCCTTTGCTCCTTCTGTCATTTACTAACATCATGCTCCTTCTGTCATATAATAACATAATTCTTTCTTCTTGCTTTGACACATATATAATCAGCACATAAGTAATTCTTCTAGGAGCATATAAAAATATTCATAATCATGGAGGAACACAAAATATTCATAATCACGGAGCAATACATAATAAATCACAAATTCTACATAAAATATCCTTACACTAACATCCTACAGCTGCTTTCAAGACTGCATTAGAACAAGTTTCCACTTACCCCAATATCTCAACAGCTCCATTCTGAGCTGAGTTGATTACTTCCTGAGTAGAAGTCTGAGTGAATGTTCCTTCTCTAAGCGAGTAAGCCTCTTTTATTTCCAAAATCTAGACAGTTACCAATTCTCTACAGACACAGCATTTGGGGAAGTTCCTATATTGGTTTAAGGCTAATTGTTAGGTTTACAATACTCGGAAATGAATAGTACATCAGTGACGGCTATGACATTGTTGTTAGGCTAATCCTTAGGCTTGTTTTCCCTCTGTGTGGACAACATTTGAACTCTCGTCTCATAAAATCACTTCCGTCTCACAAAATTTATCTTCCCATTTATCTGACTCTCTGGTCATAAGTAAGCATTACGTTTGTTTTTTGCCCTCTGGTCATAAGTAAACATTACATTTGTAGGGCTATGTGTGTAACAACATTTGAGCTTCCTACTTAACATATATATATCTTCCCTTTTATCTCACTATCTAGTCTGAATGCTGATACCTAGACCATATTGCCTTGTACATTTAATTTCCTGTATATGGATTATCTGCGTGTTTACCTGGCGTTCTGATATGGAACACCTGTTGTTTTGATCTCGCCACTGACTGACCCATAATCTTAGTTTGTATTTGATTTCCTCTCCAATCTTTACATTTCCTTACCACGTGGTTCCAAAGCCAAGTGGTTACTATTCCACATGTATCTTCCACCTTCACATATCACATAATTATGGTCACGACATTTCTCTCTACTAATGAAAACCAGAACAAACTTTTCCCTCTCGAAGTTCATAAGATTCTACCGTTTTCTTACCGACAGAGACGATCAATATATATTGTTTCCCGGAAAAATACATATTCGTAAGCCTTCCCATACCCTACTGAAAGCGACAATAATCTTCTCATTCCTAACAAAGACAAGAACAAGCGTGACGGAAATTTGTTCAGAAACTCCCCTTTATTATCCTGACTCAAGCCTTCCTTTTACCTCTCATGACCTCTCAAGACAAGAACGAGGGACTGTGAGGCAATAACCTTGTCATTGACGCTACGTTTGCCCTCTGGTCCTTCCTCTTCACTCTTCATCTCTCTCTCTCTTTTTCTTTATTCTCTCTCTCTCTCTCTCTCTCTCTCTCTCTCTCTCTCTCTCTCTCTCTCTCTCTCTCTCTCTCTCTCTCTCTCTCTCTCTCTCTCTCTCTCTCTCTCTCTCTCTCTCTCTCTCTCTCTCTCTCTCTCTCTCTCACCAATCCCTCCACCATCCCTTCCCTATCGTACACCAACACCACCACCACAACCACCATCTCCCCTCCTTCCCCTCTGACACACACACACACACACACACACACACACACACACACACACACACACACACACACACACACACACACACACACACACACACACACACACACACTACAAGAAAGAAAGACAAAAAAAACTATCAACTTGAGCCGAACAAAGTCAAACAGCCGCGGCCCATCAAACCCAACACACACTGTCCTTTCTCCACCGGTCAAGACAAAAATTCCCGCTGGTCAACACGGCACAAACCTCCAGCGGCCGGCGTAAGGGAGGTTTGGTCACGATCTGTGGTTGGCTTAGTGACGTCACGTTTCGGGTGATGATGGCTGGGTCAACAGTGCGGGGTGAGGCGGGGCCGAGGGGTCACTAAGGCGGGATGACCACTTGCCAGGGGGTGGGTGGGTGGAAAGGTGGGCTGAGAGAGATAAGTTGGAGGGGTCAGGAGGGGAAGGGAAGAAGAGAGGAGAGGAAAAGAAGAAGACGCATGCGCAGAATAGTCACATATAAGATAGAGACTTTGTCATCCTCCCAAGATCCTCCTCCTCCTCCTCCTCCTCCTCCTCCTCCTCCTCCTCCTCCTCCTCCTGGATTGATTTACAGACCACCAGGAAGACCCGCTGAAATTGACCGTTTGCTTTTCGAATCAATCTCCGAAACAATTAGTCAATGTGAAACAATCATTATGGGCGATTTTAACTTGCCAGTAACGAGATGGGGAAATCCGTTAAGATCACATGCAGGACACGACCTGTACACGAATTTATTAGAGAGCGAATTACATCAACACGTTCATGAACCGACGCGCGACTTAAATACCCTTGACCTCATTCTTTCAACAAGCGAAGAGATAGTCAGCAACGTAAATGTTGGCCCAGTTTTCAGCTCAAGCGACCATCGGATAATTACGTTCAACTTGAAAATGAAGGAAATAAAAGTAAATGACAGTAAGGAGAGGGTACCAAATTACCAAAGGGCAAATTTCACCAGAATGCGGACAATTCTAGAAGACACTGACTGGAGTGAACTGTTGTCAGAGTCAGAATCAGATATTGATAGGTCATGGGAGGCCTTTACCACAAAGCTGAACGAAGCTATTAGAGTATGTGTACCGTATCGTTACAGACGTTCAGCAAGGAAGAATAAACCAAAATGGTGGAACGATGAGATAAAAAACAGCCTCTCTCTCAAAAAACACGCGTACGATAAGTATATATCAACTAAAAACCAAGATGACAAAGTTGAGTTTGACAGAGTTCGTCGCGAAACTAAGAGACTAATAAAGCGCAGCAAGAATAACCTTGAAGAATATATAGCGGAATCATGTAAATCTAATCCTAAAGAATTTTATAGTTTTGTTAAGAGTAAAAAAGCCCTTACCTGTAATATCGGTCCACTTACTAAAGGACAAGGAAATCACACAAACGACGAAAATGAAATGGCTACAATCCTAAACAACTTTTTTGCATCCGTATTTACAGAAGAGGATTGTTCATCGTTTCAACCACTCGAGACTAGAAGAACCGAAAACTTCTTAAATGTTTTACTCATCGTAGAAAATGACGTTGAACAAAAAATTGATAAGATGATAACTAATAAAACCCCTGGACCAGATAAAATTTCCCCGAAAATCTTGAAAGAGGTCAAGCATCAGATCAGTAAACCGCTTGCAATCATATTCAATAAATCCTTAAGGATTGGTAAAGTTCCATCAGATTGGAAACGTGCTAATGTAACCCCAATCTTCAAAAAGGGAGACAAGTCACAACCCGGAAATTATAGGCCAATCAGTCTGACGTCAGTAGTATGTAAATTAATGGAGACAATCATTCGTGACAATATGGTGAAATTCCTTGAAGACAACGATATAATTAAACCCTCACAACATGGTTTCCGTAATAAACGTTCATGTCTAACTAACTTATTAGACTTCTTTTACAATGTTTTTGACACGTACGATGAAAGCAGAGCAGTAGATATCATATATCTGGATTTTCAAAAGGCCTTTGATAAAGTTCCCCATCAACGATTGCTTAACAAACTAAAGACTCACGGTATCTCTGGTAGCATCTACAATTGGCTTCAGGACTGGCTCTCTGAACGTAAACAGAGAGTAGTCTTAAACGGTGTCTCCTCTCAATGGTTAAACGTAAAAAGTGGCGTACCACTGGGTTCAGTACTTGGCCCTATTTTGTTTCTGATATATGTTAATGACATAGATGATGGGATCTCATGCAAAATATCAAAATTCGCTGACGATGCGAAAATTGCCAGTAAAGTAACTTCGACAAGTGACAGAGAAGTCTTACAATCAGACCTTGATCGACTAACGTCTTGGGCCAATAAATGGCAAATGAAATTTAACGTCGATAAATGTAAGGTACTACATATCGGAAGAAATAATGATCACGTTCAGTACCAAATGAATGGAAAACTACTTTCTGCAGTGAACAAGGAAAAAGATCTAGGAATCA
>JAXIVD010005773.1:12500-27230 GCA_036785275.1 Cancer borealis
CCCCCCTGACCCCCACCACCACCACCATCACCCCCCCCCCCCGACCCCCACCACCACCACCACCACCACCCCAACCAACACCACCACCACCTTCACCACCACCTCCACCACCACTACCACCCCCCCTACCACCACCACCACCCCCACCACCACCACCACCACCACCACCCCCACCCCCACCCCCACCACCACCACCACCACCCCCACCACCACCAGCACCACCACCCCCACCACCACCACCACCACCACCCCCACCACCAGCACCACCCCCACCACCACCACCACCACAACCACCACCACCATCACCAGCATCACCGGCATCATCCCCACCACCACAAAATGTTTACTCTTGATTGCAGCCACTTAGCCTGGCGTTCCTTCTCTGCAGGAATCCTGTGAAAGGACAGTCCTGGTTTCTGTCCACCTGTGTTGGCACAGCATGTGTCAGGCATAGGCCTAGTTGACTGTCACTACTATTACAGTGTTATAAATAGTAATAAACACGCTGCTGTGGTCGAGGCAGCCCAGTTTGTTTACAATGTGTTGACCGTCACCACGGTGGATCCAGGCGCGGTGATGTCACGTGCAAAGCCTGTGTAAACAATCACCTCCACGCCCAGATGCCACACACCTATACGAGCGCCGCGCTACACTAACACCTTCCAGTTTCATTCAGATCCCGCACGCGCCGATTCCCTCAGCCTACGGTCCCTCTTCACGCCTGCACGCCCGCATCTCCCCACCACGTCCCACGCAATACCTCTGACCTTCCAAGCTGTGTAAAGAGAACTTATTAACAAAGGCAGAGTCCTCAAGATCTTTCTCCTCGCGCGCACTGTGATGCGAGTGTGTTCATTGAGGCGGGAACCAATCAGCGGCTCAGGAGACGCTTCAGGAGAACAAATTGGCTGGAAGCGACTTGATGCTCTACCCACAATCAGCTAATGTACCCAGGCTCCGCCTCCTTCTTCCATCTCACTGGGTGAGGCTGCGTGTGTGTGTGGGCGGAGCCTAGGCATGACTGCACCATGGCTTCTGATTGGCTGCCAGGAGGGGGACGCGCGGCCATTGATCACCCCGGGAAAGTGTTGCCCTCAAGTGGACAATTAATGTTGGACACAATTTACCAACAAAGGATATTTAGAATAAAACATTTATGCGATAACTAACGGGACTCTCTTCCTCTCTTCACCCACCTTCCCCTCCACTCCCTCCACCCATCCACCCCTCATCCCCTACACCCCTCCACACCCTCCACCCACAACCTACTCTCCCCCTCTTAACTACAACCACACTGCCGCCGCACCGCACTGCCGCCGCACATATCCCTTAGCATTACTTTTCAACACCCCCCCCACCATCCCCTACCCCACCAAAACCCACCCACCCTCATACATAGATCAGTTATTCATGCATAAGGATATTTTTTTTTTCTCTCTCTCTCTCTCTCTCTCTCTCTCTCTCTCTCTCTCTCTCTCTCTCTCTCTCTCTCTCTCTCTCTCTCTCTCTCTCTCTCTCTCTCTCTCTCTCTCTCCCTCCCTCCCTCCCTCCCTCCCTCCCTCCCTCCCTCCCTCCCTCCCTCCCTCCCTCCCTCCCTCCCTCCCTCCCTCTCTCTCTCTCTCTCTCTCTCTCTCTCTCTCTCTCTCTCTCTCTCTCTCTCTCTCTCTCTCTCTCTCTCTCTCTCTCTCTCTCTCTCTCTCGCTCTCTCTCTCTCTCTCTCTCTCTCACATACACTTCATACTCTCACTAGACATCACTCATATTTTTCAACAATCGTCTTTCCCTCTCCCTCCCCTCAGTCCATGTCCTCGTCCCTCCCCTCGTACCCGTCCCTCCCATCGCCGCCAGGATCCTCTACGCGTGACAAATATTCAAGTCTTGTCAGTTTCATCAATTCCAATTCACCTTCCATTTAGGATTACATTTCAGTTTTGTTACAATAAATTCAGTTTCCAGTTACTTTAATTCAATTTGAGTCTAAGTTAGTGAGAGTTAAGGTTGGTTTTATTTAAGGTTTATCCGAGTTTACTATATATGTTGATGTTTTAATGTTTTTTTGCTCTTTCTCATCACCCTCACGTATTTTCAACTAAAACACTACTTATTTCCCTTTTATATTTACCTCCTGTCATGCATCCTTGTCCACTTAAGACCTTAACTTCCTCTCTGTCTTCCTTCCTTCCTTCCTTCCTCCTCTTTATCTTCCCTTTATCTTCCCTATACACACATTCCTGTTCCTTCCAGCTATCCACTGCATCTCATCATCATCCAAAAACTTCCATAACACCCACTCTAACCTAACTTTCATCCCGGTAATTGTAGGTTTTAATCACAGGTGTGCGGGTCGTGGTCTCCATCGCCAGCTGAGTGCACAGGTTTGGCTCAATTTGTAGTGTTAGACAGCGAGACAAAGGAGTGAGGGAAGCAAATAAATGCGAAAACGGAGAGACGTGAAATTTAGTGTAGTGGACCATCAAACATCAAACTGGAAGTGTCAGACAACATCCAGCGGGCGGAAGGGACGCGTGAAGCAAATATGTTAAGTCAACGAGACATTTATACCGGTAACTCAGGGTATGCTGGTTTAGGGTGGGTTACTACGGAGACAGACAGACAGACACACGCTCTTGGATTATAACGCTGTAAAACACCACCACCACCATTACCACCACCACCACCACCACCACCACCACCACCAACACCACTGTTACCCGGTGTGGTAACGAGTGTTATGTAAGATAGTGTGGCCCGAGCGGTTTAGCCAAATACGTGTACTTTATACAGTTTTATTTACAGTATAAGATGATCAGTACACTGGTACATTGAATAAATCTCACTGCTTGTATTTGTATTCTACTCAAGCAGGGTTATGCACATATATTAAAGTATATCACAAGAGTCACTGTGGCACTATATCTCCACACTTGGGTATAAGGTGAGATTTGTGCAATATATATAACTTCAGCGACAGTTTGTAGGGCACTCTTAATAACACAGAAATGTCAGTAATAACGTTGAAGTCCGGACCTCGGATGTACGGTGAGAGTAGAGCACTCCGAGGTCCGTGACTTGTAGGTGTAGCTGCGCGGGTAGGTCTGCAGAGACCGGCCAAGCTCGGGGATGAGGTATCTTCGCCGACACCCCTCAAAAGCTGATGTCAACCGCTTTTCTTTAGGCAACAGCATAGCGCCTCACATCACAAAAACACCTTCTAGACGCTGCGGTCAGCAGCATGTCTCTGACCGGATGACGGCCAGACACCAGGAGGCTGCTTCCGAACGTTCGCCGTCACAAGACATTCGAGAACCTACTACATATATACCTCAACAATTATAATAATATTAATTGCATAATACATGAGATATATAGGAATAAAAATATAAGTAATACTACCTGCCTAACATGGGTACATCGCTCGGTCACCTACTCGACGCGACCTCGCGACGTTCCTATATATTTAGAGTCATGTACCTAACCTTGTGGAGGTGTCAATTCGTGGTCGCTAGCAGCTTTATTTGAAACTCTACCTTTTAAGATATTATAGAGTGTCAAAGCACGTTTCACTAGACAAAATAGAGGAATCATTATAACAATCACCAGCACTATCGGTAAGATGGCCGTAGGGAAGTGTACATAAGGGCTCATGTAGGTCGGTAGGGAAGCATGGACTGCCGATTCAAATTCTGAGAAGTTATTTAATTTAAATTCAGAAATGGTATTAGTCACATACTTAATAGAAGAAATATTTACACCTTTAGCAAAATCTAAAGTGTAAATACGCATAAAAAGTTTAGAAACAAAACCTTTATGAAGAGTCTCAGGGTGAGTCGACACTGTTGCTGAATTCAAGGTACATAATTTAAGAATAGCAAAGTGACCAGTTTGTCGACCGTGTAACCTTCCTGAGGGGCAAATCACTGTCACCATCGTAGGACGGATGAAGAAAAAGTAATGATGGCCCATGAAACTTTTATGGTAAAAAGGTTTTGGCTGTAATTGAGTGTACGGGCATAGGTTTAAACTCTGTGAAGCATCGTGTTGAATCAAAGCAACTTCACACGCACCTTCTTCTTTAACAGGTAAAAATGCAAAGAGAGACGCAGGGCAAAAATAAAATCCTATATGCTCAGATTTACACTGGTGAAGTATTTGGTATTCACCGGTACTGTAGAGAGTAAGCCCCTCGTTGACCAGCACAATAGAGTCAGGTAAATCAACGGCGAGAATAGAGGTGTTGATTTGAAATGGGAATGACTCTATTCGGTGAATATCATAAACAACCTTTGAATGAAAGGGAACATGAACTACAATAGCGTCTGACGTTAACATTGCACTGAGAAGTGGGCAATAATGTAAAATTTCCGCTCCAGCAAAAATAGGGGTTAGATCATATTGTTCCTCTGCTATAGTTAGGGTGTGTAATAAATCCTTAACTGGGAATAAAGATGAGGATACTCTACCTCGGGAAGCGTCAACCACATTCCTCAGTACGAGCTCATTTGCATGTATTGACTGAATTTTCTAGGGCATTTAGAACCATAAGAACCTCATCAATAGCATAGGAAACATCTATGTTAAGGAATGCTTTGTTAAGAGAAGCACCTAAGATTAAGATGTTAGTGTAATTAACCATTTTAATCATGCCTTCCTTGAGTCGTGCAATGTTTCTGCAGTTAAGATCTACAACCTTACGGTTAGATATAGCCATTGCAGCTAAAGTATTGTAACGTTCTTGCAAATCCTTTACATCGCTATCCATGGCCGTACCAAACACCATCTGAGACAACATGCCAAGGCCATCAATTAGACCTCTTTTTGGACGAGTATTTGAAGGGAATCCATCATAATTTTCCAAGGCGTCCTTGACTGTATCTCTTAAAAACTCCACACGTTCCTTCAACAACATCTTCATTAGGGAAGAATATTTTGTATCATGAATCGTGTGTTTGTTTAATTCAAATAGAGTATCACTTAGTTGCTCAGTAAGGTTTAGCAGACGACCCGGTACTGCTTTAAGCTCAGTATATGGATAATGAACCCACAAATAATCCTGGATTAAAGAAACTCGGCCTATGTTGGCAGTGAGAGCTCCTGGCTTCAGATGAGCAGGATCTCGAGCTTGAGTAGAAGTCAGAGCGAGCAGGAGAATGATGATAGCATACATCTCTGAAACAAGCAGAAATATGAAAGTATTGAAATAAACTACTTCATTAGATAGCATTCAGCAAGAAATTATTTGCGAGAACGTAGATTGTAACCATGAGATTTAGTGGGTTGAGATGTGGTATTAGTATTAAGATACACAGCGTTAGTAAGATTAGCTGTTTCTACCAAGCTTATGTTAGTTTTGGCCTTCGTCCGTTTTAGACGATCGCTATGTATAATTTCCAGCGTTTGCAGCCACGGATCTAACACCTCAAACTTATTTCCACTAATATGCTTAGTAATCAGGTGCGGTCCGACAAATTTAGGTGAAAGTTTAGAAGACCTTTCAGGTACTTGAACCATTACTGTATCGCCTGTTTGCAATTCAACAGGAGAAGCTCTTTTATGTTGCTTCTCTGCCATGGCTGTTTTTGATTCTTTTAAATTCCTCTGTACTTCCTGGTGAATATCTGAGAAAACTTTAAGCTGACATTTTCCATAATCATCCACATTATAAACAGGAGGCTGAGGCGAACTTATGAGATCAGTCGGGAGTCTCATTTCTACTCCGTAGAGTATATAGTGAGGCGAGTGACCCGTTGATTCACAGTTACTTGAATTTATGCTGGCTGCTACATGTGAAAGCCAATCTTCCCAAGTTTCTAACAAACCACCCACCACTGGCCGCAATACTTCTAAAAAAAAGAACGTTCGCTGTCAAAAGACATTCGAGAACCTACTACATATATACCTCAACAATTATAATAATATTAATTGCATAATACATGAGATATATAGGAATAAAAATATAAGTAATACTACCTGCCTAACATGGGTACACCACCACCACCACATCTCAGCAAGTTCTATTCTAACACCACAAAGCCACGAGTATGTCCAGTAGATGTGTAACATATCAATCCACTACTATATAGACAGATATTATTATCATTATTACTATTACTACTATCACCATTATTATAATGTGGTCTTGTTTTGTCTTACGTAGGTCCACACGACACACTACCGCCGCCTGTGTTGTGTGAGAAGCCAGAGTGACACCTGATCCACCTGCATCCACTGCCATCACCAATCAAATTAATTACACCCAACCCACGCTTCCATTAAGCATTAACCTTTTGCTTCTATCAAACTAAAGGTTAACTACTTATACAAGCTATATAAAAAACATCACAATGAAATTAGTCACAGGAGAGGCTAGCATCCCTGTGGTGGTGGTGTCACGGGCGTTGTGTGCCACCAAGCAGCGAGTCATTACTTCTACAGACTCAAGAGACAACACAAGGAGACAAGCCAAGGAAACGGAGAGAAGTGCCGCGGCAAAGCGCCCCACACGGAGCCTCTCTCACCACTACCATCACCACCTGCCGTCACGTCACCTATGTTTGAGCTGCCCGTCCTTCACGCAGCCTGGCGCCACACACCTACACACCTTTGTATCTATACCTCAGGCACACGCACACACACACACACGCACACGCACGCGCACGCGCACGCACACGCACACGCACATACACATACACATACACATACACATACACATACACACACACTCACACACGCACGCACGCGCACGCACGCACGCACACGCACGCACGCACACGCGCACGCACGCACACACGCGCACGCACGCACACACGCACACGCACGCATAAGCACGCACACGCACGCACACGCACGCACATGCACGCACACACACGCACACACGCGCACGCGCACACGCGCACGCACACGCGCACGCACACGCACACACACGCACGCATACGTACATGCGCACACACGTACACGCGCACACACGTACACGCGCACACACGTACACGCGCACACACGTACACGCACACACACGTACACGCGCACACACTCCCATTCTTCACCCCCACCGCCTCTAGTCTCCTAATTTCTTCCTCCACCCACCCCCTCCCTATGAATGCCCCCCTAACCCTCTACCTTCCCCCTACCTTGGCTACCTTCCTTCACTCACATTATGCTTCCACCGGTCCTGTACATCACACACCTCCCTTCACCTCTCCCTGTCTCCCTCTAACATACCCTATCGCACCTCTCTCCACTAACAGCCTAGTTCCTCCTTATCCCTCCTCCCAACAATCACCCCTTCCCCACCTCCCTCCAACTCTACCCCAAACAAATTATCCCACGTCACCCGTCACCACTCACTCGTCACCACTCACCCACCGTTAAGTCACTCTGAAGGTGGTTTAAGAAACACCTTAATCTGACCCTTGTGTCGCCAGGTGGCAGCCAGTGCAGCGTGAGGCGGCGCCGTGCCTGGGACTGCCTGCTTTTAACACGAGTCTCCCGCTCGAACCTAACACTGATCCACATCATTAAGCGGCAGGAAAGCACACGAAAAACCTTCATATAATGGAAGGGAATACAAAAATACCGCGTGGGGATGGGTGTGTTTACCTGTAATAAAACGCATTACACCTTCACTGCCTTCAACAGGGAGGAGTGAAGAGCTGCAATGTCTGCCCCCGTGGTTGGGGTCAAGTGCCTTTCTGGACGGCGGGCCACAGTGACGATAACGAGGCAACAGTCATTTTACATAAACAACTTGTTACAGAGCTTCTAAGACATTGGTTTACGTTGTTAACTTGTGGTTCGCAGCGTTAAGTAATGAATGTATACCTTTGGGAGGGAACGTTATATAATTGGAATGCAAGATTTATTCAAGCAGATTAAGGTTAACGAAAGCAAACTTCAGTCTGTGTAAATAGTTTAAGTGGTGTTTAAAATTTAGGTAATTCTCTTTTACATCGTAAAATCCGCTCGTTTGCTAGTGAAGCTCAACACAATTACATTTCATTACGATCTATTATAATGCTTTCAATAGTTTTATTCTAACGGTGCTACGGATGATAACCACAAACATGTATAAACCTTAATTACCAATGAGTGGTTGGCATGGTTCCATGTTGGACTATAAATGGTCATTATAAGTAAACTATTAACTTTCTTCATCGCAATACCCTTAAGCCTCTCCCCATTCCATCCTTCCAATGTTTCCGCTTAGCTTCTCCCACCCACACTAGCGTCACCTCCCTTGCACGTTATTATTATTACTGTTTTATTCACCACAACAGAATAAACTATTACCAATATGAAATGGAACAATGACACTGTTAGTCCATCACTAAATTGCAACATAAAATAAGATCAATTAAGAACATTATACATTTAAATAAAATCAATCCCCACCCACCCACCCACCCACCCACCCACCCACCCACCCACCCACCCACCCACCCACCCACCCACCCACCCACCCAGAACATAAACAAAATAAAACACGATAATGCTATCTAGAAAAACATTAAAGGTTAGAGTTTTGAAAAGGAAAACAATGGGATATGTGTTGGAAAAGACTGACGCTTGAAAAAGAGAATAAACTGTGTGCGTATGTATGTGTGTGTGTGTGTGTGTGTGTGTGTGTGTGTGTGTGTGTGTGTGTGTGTGTGTGTGTGTGTGTGTGTGTGTGTGTGTGTGTGTGTGCGTGCGTGTGTGTGCGGGATAATATCTGACAAAGGAAATAAGCGAAATGGTGGTTTTATGAAGAATCTTGAAATAATGGACGGAACACGCGGCCGTTTTGCAAAATGAACAACTAAATGCAACAGGAAAATTATGAAAATACAACTACACAAAAAAATATAAAAAATATACAACACAGAAAAAAATTAAAAGACGACACATGTAAATAATAAAACTGAAAAAAAATCAGTTAGCATTATTCTTTACAATTATTATACATCACTGCTGAGGCAAGATGAGAAAAGGAAAAAGAAGCGAAAAAAAAGACTAAATATAAACATTACAACTTAATACTTACATAGGGTGTTGACATGAGGTAAGGGGGGCAGGGAGGAACAAGGGGGGGGGGGTTGACGTGGGGGACAGCCTGGCATGCGTCCACCTGTCAACACCACAACCCCCAACATCAACACCACCACCCACTCCCCTAACATCAACTGCGCCCACTCCCCCCACATCAACCCTTCAACCAACAACACTAAAACAACCCCATACACTATTCTTCCACCCATAACAATACCCACCATCCACCTCTCACCGCCCACTCCACCACACCGCCCACTCCCCCAGTCCACCCGCCGCCAACCGACTTGCTTCTTGAGAAATGACACCATTGAGCCGGTCTGTTCCCCACTCACGATCCTCACCCATCATGGCACACCACTCCCCTCTCCCTCCCTCTCCCTCTCTCTCTCTCTCTCTCTCTCTCTCTCTCTCTCTCTCTCTCTCTCTCTCTCTCTCTCTCTCTCTCTCTCTCTCTCTCTCTCTCTCTCTCTCTCTCTCTCTCTCAGTTGAGGTCGAGCAGTCAAGGCGTTAAGTGGCTCTTAAATTCACTCCCGTTGCCAGCCAGTTATTCGGTGTTAATCTGAAAATGGATTTGGAACTACTGAAAACTTTACTCGACTGTCAAGATAAAGCATACAAGGATGCTTTGGAGCTATTTTTAAATCAGAGTAATGAGAGAATTAAAGCCTGTGAAAATACCGTGACTGATTTGACAAGGAGCCTTGAGTTCACGCAGAATGAACTAGACGAGTGAAGGAGTGAGGTGACCAACTTAAAGCGTGACAAGGAAGAATCGAACAACAAGATACGAAGCCTGACTGAAGATCTACAAAACAAGAATGAGAAATTAAAGGAGCTGGAGGACAAGGTTGTTTACCAAGAAGACTGCTGGAGGACAAGGTTGTTTACCAAGAAGACTACAATAGACGCAAGAATCTACAAATCACGGGATTGGCAGAGCAACCAGGAGAGACATGGGAGAAAACGGCTGAGGACGTTAGTAGTCTCTTAGAAAGTAAACTACAGCTACCTAAAATGGATATTGAACGAGCCCATAGAGTCGGTCAACAAAAAGAACAACAGAGCAGACCAGTCGTTGTTCGATTCAGGAGATTCAGCGACAGGGAGGCGGTGCTTCGGAACTGCTCGAAGCTCCGAGGAACGAACATATTTATCAACGAGGACCTTTCACTTACTTCCCAAGCTATCAAGAGGGAGAAAATGCCTTTGCTCCGTCAAGCACGTAGTGAAGGCAAAATTGCATACTTCAGACACACCAAGCTAATCGTGAAGGATAGACCAGGTGCTGCGCGCGGTGGAGATGGCGGGGCAAGGAGCGGCGACGCTGACGTGGCCACCACTGCAGATGATGAAGCTTGTGGGGGCATTGAAAGAACTACTACAACAACAACTACTACTACTGCTGCTGCTTCTGATGTTGGGGCTGAAGGCACTGTTAATTCTGCTGCTGTTGCTACTACACAGATGCAAACAAGGAACATGAAGAAATTGATTCAGTGAGTCAGACATGAAAAATAGTATATAACAAGCGAATTTATGTAAAAACATTATCAATGGATACCCTTTTGTTTCCATTTTTTCATTTACAAGATATTTTTGCAGACCATATCAATGATAATCACCAGTTTCCATTACATGTCTTAACCAAATTAACATATGATCCACTTGATGAAGCCAATTTACCAGACTCTGTTGACAGCAATCTCTTGAATGATTTAGATAAAGAAGTAGACTGCAAGTATTATTTTTGTGAAGACTCTCAATCAAACTTACTACAACACAACTTCAATTTAATGTTTTATAATATTAGCAGTGTTCCATTACACCTAAACACTTTTTATGATCAATGTTTGAATGCAACCCCTGTTATGTATGATGTCATTGGATTATGCGAAACCCGTCTACATGATAACATATCTACCCTTTATAAGCTAGACTCTTACCATGAATTTTTTCAAAACAAAAGCACTGCGGGTGGTGGACTAGCATTGTTTGTGCACAACAATTTCCAAGGGAACATTATAAATAATATATCTTTCCAGCAACCACACATTGAATCATTATTTCTGAAGATTTCAGGTAAATGCCAGTATGTGATAGGAATTATTTACAGACCACCGAATTCTAGCTTTCACAATTTTTTGCAGTCCTTAGAAAATATTCTGGAGTCACTAACACTAACATATGATATACCGTATTATTTAGCTGGGATTTTAATAAAAACCTATTTGACAACCGGAATAATGGTAATGAATTCACTAATTTACTTTGTTCACATTCACTTTTTCCAACTATCACAAAACCCACAAGAGTTACAACCAATTCAGCTACTTTAATAGATCATATATGGACAAATAACGTGTGTAACTATGAAACAAGTGGTATTATATACACCCAAATTAGTGACTATTTCCCAGTATTTTCTTCCTTTTCACGACCAAATAATATTAACTCAGAACCTTCTTACGTAACATACAGGAGAAGACTGTATAACGATGACTCAATAAATTCATTTAAATCAGCCTTATCTAATTTTAAATGGAAAGATCTTCTGACAGGACAGAATGTTAATAACGAAATTGATATTTACATAAATACTTTCACACAGCTATATAATAGATATTTTTACGTCAGAGAATACAAAGTTAAAAAGGAACATACAAGTAAACCATACATTACAGAGGGAATTAGAAAATCAATTAAACATGGGAACAAACTACAAAAATTTTCAGCTAAATGGCCATTAATTAACATATGAAAAGGAGTTTAAAAGATACCGTAATATGTTAACTTCTATAATTAAAACTGCAAAAGATAGTTATTATAAGTCTACTTTAAAATATAATGCGGGAAATCCCTCAAAAACTTGGCAAATAATAAATGATATTTTGAAAAGAAAAAATAGATCAAATTGTAAATCCTTTATTGTGCAAGGAAAATCAATTACTGATAATCAGGAAATAGCTAACGGTTTTAATGATTACTTTTGCAATATAGCCAACAAACTAGCTCAAAGTATTGAAGTACCGGAAAACCATTTTAAAGATTACCTTCCTCCGTCTGTGCCCTTTTCCTTTTACTTCAGACCTACAAACCAGCATGAAGTTGGCAATATTATTGATAGCATGAAGAAGAAATCACCAGGTCATGATGACATAAGCATTAGTGTAATTAAAGCCTGCAAACAAGAACTTAATCCCTTCCTAGTTTATATAATTAATAAGTCGTTTGTGCAAAGTTGTTTCCCAAATCATTTGCAGATAGCCCGGGTAGTTCCTATTTATAAAAAAGGTGATCAGTCCCTGTTTTCTAATTACCGTCCGGTTTCAATTCTACCTAGCATAAGTAAGATATTTGAAAAAATAGTAGCAAACAGATTACTGAATTATCTAACAAGCAACTCTCTTTTATCTTTCAATCAATTTGGCTTCAGACCAATTTTTTCTACTGAACTGGCAATCCATCACCTTACCCAACAAATGTACAATGCTCTAGATAATAAAATGTTTCAGTTGACAGTATTCTGTGACCTTACTAAGGCATTTGACACTATTAATCATTCTATATTGTTACACAAACTGCAGGTGTATGGCATTAGGGGTCCAGCATATAATTGGTTCAAAAGTTATTTAAATTCAAGAATACAGTATACAGCTTTCAATAATACCTCATCACAGCGAAAAATTATTAAATGCAGTGTACCACAAGGATCTGTTTTAGGGCCATTACTATTTCTGGTATATATAAATGATATAAACTTATGCACCAATGACCTGAATTTTATATTATTTGCCGATGATACAAACATTTTTCTTCAGGGGCGTGATTTAAATGTATTACAGGATACTATGAAAAGAGAATTAACTTATGTCACTAATTGGTTAACAAGTAATAAATTATCATTGAATATCAACAAAACACATTTCATGTTGACTCACTCGCAGACTACTAATCCCCATTCCATTGACATAAAAATGAAGTAAACAATAAATTATCAAAAATTACTGGCATTATATATCATATACGTAGATCATGTAATGAGGAATGTTTAAAATTAATATATAATTCATTAGTATACCCACATTTACTTTATTGTTCTTCTGTCTGGGGTGGTACTTATAAGACTCTTATTGATAAATTATTCATCAGCCAAAAGAAATTAATCAGGATTATGACAGGATGTAATAGGTTTACACACACAGCTCCCATTTTCCGCGATCATCAACTCCTAAAAGTACAAGATATAATTACATATCAAACTATGGTATTCGTTTATAAATGTTTAAATATCTATGAAAATAATTATGGTTTTGAATATGCTACGCACACCAATGTCCAAACGAGGCTCACAAACAATCTTAAAATTCCATTGTGTAGAACCAGTCATGCCCAACACAGCGTCATATTCCGAGGATCGAAACTTTGGAATGAAACTCCACTAGATGTTAAGAACAGATCCATAAACTCATTCAAATTTCAAGTTAAACTAAAGCTGAAAAATGCATATTAAGACACATAGCTTTATTCAACAGTACTTGCAGTGCTATACAGCAATCTTATTAGAAAATATATACTATTATTACTACTACTACTACTACTACTACTACTACTACTATTACTACTACTACTACTATTACTACTACTATTACTACTACAGCTGGTAAATATGACTTACTATAGTCAATATTATGACTTTTAGGGATTATTGATATAGAGATGTATTGACATCTGGTATATTACATCTGTACGTATTTGTATTTAACATTAATTAATGTTATTGATTACTTTAAATATTTTATTGTATCACTATTATTATTACTATTATTATTATTATTATTACTACTACTATTATTATTATTACTATTATTATTATTACTATTATTATTATTATTACTATTGTTATTGTTATTATTATTATTTTCATTATCATTATCATTACTATTATTACTACTATTACTATTAGTATTAATATTAGTATTATTACTATTATTACTGTTATTATTATTATTACTATTTTTATTACTATTATTATTACAATTATTACTATTATTATTATTATTGTTACTATTATTGTTACTATTATTATTACTATTATTATAAATATTATTACTATTATTACTTTATTCATATTAGTATTATTATTATTATAACTATTATTATTATTGTTACTACTATAATTATTTCTATTTTTAGTTTTTATTATCATTCCTATTATTATTATTATTATTATTACTATAATATTTATTATTACTATCATTACTATTATTATTTTTATTATCATTATTATGATATTATTATGTTATTACTATTATTACTATTATTACTATTTTTTTATATTACAATTATTATTAGTTATTGTTACTAGTTACTAATGTTATTGTTATTATTATTGTTATTACTGTTACAAAATAATTTTCATAATCTTGTTCTTATTCTTATTACTACTATTATTGCTAGTATTAGTCATTGTTGTTATATGTATTAATTGTTGTCAGTTATCATCAATGTCTTTGTCCATTATATATTATTTATTAAATTTGATTGTTCATTATTAACGTATTTTACAACTCATTTGTTAGCCTTGTCATAATTGTTACTACTGTCACAATTGTTATTAGTATTATTTTTTTAATTGTCTTTAGTATTATTATATTATATCGTTTTTAGTGTTACTATTGATATATCTTTAATTTGTTTTTTTCATAC